>JAOTON010001529.1:0-34370 GCA_034440635.1 Lepas anatifera | reverse complement strand
TCTGGGCTGATAATTTCTTTTGCAGGGTGGTTGTTAGGCTTGATTTTGAGCTGACTTTTAGCGGCCCCTAAATATTGAAAATAGGTAGATATTTCGGTAAAACTTGCTCACGCAATAGAAATAAACCAAATCATGTGGGTCAAAACGTTGTTCACCTATCAATTTCAAAATTTACATGTTTTCTGGGCAGGTCTAGTGCCCAGGCAGAGCCTTTGTCGCACAACAGACGTCCCTGCTCCAGCGGCTGTATTCGCCATCGCCCGCCGATTGGTGGGATTCGAGGGTCCTTGGTCCAGCTGCTCAAGCGCTGCGTGATGCTTCTGTGAAAAACACGTCGTGCAGTAAGGGAAAAAACTTTCGTGTAATCCCGATAAGGCCTTAACACGCGCGCATTGACGGGGGTTGGAGGCCACCTTCTTCGCTTTGGCCGGGGAGGAGCAGGTACCCGTCCCTCCCCTAAGATCTCGAGAACCACCCAACATTGCCAAAAACGGTAAACGGTGTTGGGTAGATCATCTCTATCGAAAATATTTGAACCATTTTTGTCAGGTCACATTTAAGGTCACTAGTGAGGTCGAGATACAAGCCGTCCTAGGGATAACAACATGTAAATAAAGGTTGTCGGTCATTACATCTGTTACAAGTTAAAGATAAAGCACAAACAATTTAGACCGTTGGAATCCCCGCAGCAAGCTGAATCGAATGATGCATAATGTGACCTTGCGAGGTCAAATCAGGTATAATATGTCATTTGACCTGACCTGGAGGTCAGGTCAATGTCCAAATTAGGGTCAAAGTGCTTTATCATTAGGAACCTGAAAGGACGAAGCCATTCTAATGAAGTAAGCAAACACCATCCGTTACTATGCTATTCAGCTAAGCAGCTCATGCTCTCATGTATTTCCACACGAGAGTGTCATGGCTCGTACTCTGACCCTTAGGTCATCCAGATATAAAAATACCGGAAACATGTCTTAGAGAACTCAAGTTGGACCCATTATGTGAGTTATGCGAGTTTTAATCGGATAAGCTCCCGCTGTCTCTGACTAATGCTATCTTAAACTTTTTTAGGTCAGGTCACTTGACCTGTGGTGTTAGTGATCTGACCTGGAGATGAGACCTAACCTTAAAATTGTAGAAAAAAGTTGTAAAAATGATCAGAGAAAAGGTATGCAAAGTTTTTATAATGACCAGAGAAAATATATGCAAAGGTTTTCTACCTTCAAAACTGAGGGGGGGGTAAATGTCCCCCGTCAATGCGCGTGTCAGACCTGGATAAGACAATTTGATACGATAATTTTAGGGGACGTTCTTAAAAAATCCTTAAATATGAAAATATGTTAATGTAGGTGCATTTGCTCGAAATATACTTAAGATTGGGTCTGGGGTAGCTTACAAATTTTGTCCTCGGTTTCCATTGCCGAAGGTCGATAAGTAAATATTTACATCGACAATTTTGATAGTCTCCGCTCCGCTCCTAAATCTCAATCCAGCTCAAACATATTCAAACGACGGAAATATGTTTCAGTGGATGCACATGAAATTAAAGACAATTGCAAGTTTTCTCAGTCCACAGTCATGGCAAAAACAAGAAAAAGCGAGTTGGATAATACATCGCAACCAAACTGAGACCCCTCATACGATAAAGTTTGTATAAGCGAGTTGCGTTAAAATAGATGAGGAGAAACGGATACCTGCGGAGAAAACATATCGCCTTGAGCAGCCGCACCACCGCCTCGTCAGGCCCGACAGACAGAGCTCGCCCCAGGGGCGGCTCTCGATGCCTGCGGGCACATGTAGCCTTGGCAGCTGGCCTGCCCTAAAACTCCAATCAATCGTTTGCTATCGACCCCGGCACCCGCAGCTGCAGCGCGCGTACGGGTGCGAGCCCGTCGTCTGGATAAGGTCCCTCTGGTTACGTCACTGCGCGCGCTTTATACGCGCGCCAGCGCCAGCGTGGTAAGTGGCCTTCGTGAAGTGACGCCTACAGCGTCAGCGTTGTGCAAGGTCCCGCCGCCCGAATATTCACGATATTAGAGTTCACACAGCTTTATCGCACACATCAAACCGCTATCAAAAGACAGGTCCAAGCGCATGTTATAATTATCATTGGTGTTTGCGATTTATTGTAGCTAAGCTGGTATGCTTTCAGGTGTGTTCAGTAAAGCGCGTTGTGGCCCGCAGTGCAAAGGCTCCACCTTCTGCGGTTCCGTGAGGCCTGGCGCTCCCGTTACGTACGGCGCTCTCGGTGTTCAGGGCGAGCGAACCAGTCGCCGGAGCCAGCATCACTCAGCATGGACCGGGCAGTGGGGCAGAGGTGCTGGTCTGAGACATCGCGGTTTCAGCGGATACACACGTCGCGATGCCAACAGGGGGACCGGTGCCGACTGGAAAGGAGGCCTTCATGGCAGGGTGTGACGGTGACGATATGATGCGCTCCCGCTCGGGGGTGCCGGACGGCGAGGGGTTCGCGGTCATCTCCAGCGGCTTCTGGCGTGTCTCCGGTTCGGGGAGGGGGTCGGAGTTGACCTTCGCCACCGGTCCCCAGCTCCGGTGTCCTCACTACGCCCCCAGCTCGGAGAGTGCAGCCATGCACCCTGGCGTGACGGCCCTCCGCCTCAGGTCCTGGTCGGCCTGTACACCCGAGCTAGCCCTCCAGCCTGGGAGGCATTGGAGCAAGTCCCAGCCACAGGAACCTCATGCGGACGGGGGTCCGGCCTGCTCAGCCTACTCGAGGCAAGGATGGGCGGGTCGTTACAGGCTGAATTGAACAGTAGCGGCATAGTTGCGGGAGCGGTACCTGACCTTGGTGTGAGTGCAAGCCTGGTGTAGTGACTCCATCCAGTGGACCTGTTGCTATTGTTCAGCCTGCCTGTCCTGTCAAGGCTAACTGCTGATTCACTGTGTCAGTTCTCCGTCTGAACCTGGACCAAACCTGAGCCCCCAATTCCACCTTCGATGGAGACTACCCATTTGCTTTAGGGGCTAACCTCATCCACGCCGTTCCATCAATATCAATCCTGAATGCCTACCCTGATTCCACTGCGCTCTCCTCTGCTCCTTGCCCACCCAGCGAGGTCCGTACCCACTCGATGGAGAGACACTGCCAGCCGAACGGGCGTGCTTGGTTTCGCAGTGAGAGCAGCAAATCCAAGATCTCGCCTTCACCGCCCAACGCATTCATGATCTTTGCCAACGAGCACAGAAAGTAAGTCCGGCACGTTTTCGTTGAATTATGAAGCTAAGTGTTTGGGGATGGGGGCTAAATTGAGAAAAAGCCGCGACAGACATAGTAGATGAAAAAACGGCTAAAATTTGGTCGTATGGTCGGGGCCCAAATATACTATTTTTTGTTTGGAGGGAGCCACGGCCGCTTTGCCCCCCTTCTCTTGGATCTGCCACTGTGTACCCAAGTCGTACCTCTTGAATACCAACACTGAACGTAAGGCTGCAATCGCCAGTTTGCCAACTCGTACTGCCACGTTGGCTGCGATTTTCAGGCGATATCCACGATACTTTATTCTTCCTCCTCCTCCAGTTCGCTGTTATTACCTATTCTTGATCGATATAGCGCCAGATATGGCCAAGCGGCGGCGACCGCTGCTCCAACTGCTGCCGAATCTATGCCCTTGCCGGCTCACCGGGCGGCGGCCATAGAGCAGGGTAACACGACCGTGTTGGTCTGATGTGTTCAATGTATTCTTGACTTGTGGGTGGGTTTCACCACGATTTAAGACTCGGGCTTTTGCGCCCCTCCACGGCCTTTATGCTCTGGATGTGAACGTTTGTGTCTGAAATAAAGTTGAGGCTACGCTATGTTTTCTGAAGGAAAATACCTGGCGCGTGCGTTCCCCAACGAGAACAACCAGTCGCACCTCCGTCAGACTGGGCTTTACGCATGTGGAAAAGCATGGCGCCCGACTACAAGGGCATTTACTACAAGATGGCGCAAGACGCAGCCGCAAGGCACAAACGACTGGTCCTGTCAAAGTCGCGCGCAATACTTGAAAAAGTGACTGCGTTACCATTGAGTACACTTCGGGTGTTTGACAGCTTTTTCTTAGATGAATGCTTTAGAAAAATACAGGTTGGAACCCGGTGCCCCTGAGCCAGGAAATGCAGATGATGACACTTGGCCCTTCCCCTCTCCACTCTAGTCCCGGATCGGCCAGTGTGAGTACGGCTTACGGATAGCATCGGGCGATCGCCTGCGAACCTGAAACCGAGGCAGGTTGAGCTAGCTGTAGGTCCCGGCTGGGACCAACATCAAGTCCCCGGGCAGGGCTGCCTGGACTTAGTTAGAACTTCACGGATTCCCTACTGCAACATCATGAATGCTATGTTCGATTTGTTTAAGACTTAATCTTCGTGTTTTATTTTGTATACGGAGACGTGTTTGGTACCCGGTGCAGAGGCGAGCACCTTCGTTCGAAAACGTTCAAAGATAGCTTAACACGCGCTCGCTGAAGGCGAAATTCGCCCTCCGCCCTCCTGGTTTTCCCAGATAACTAAAAAAAAAAAAAAAAAACGAAGAGAGACGCCGAAACAACGAAACTTACAGTATCTCATCCCTGATCAATTCTACATATCTGACCAATTTTTTAGTTAAGGTCATATCCAGTTCAAGGAGCTATTCAGGGTCAAGTGACCTAATCTCAAAACCTAAAATTACATGAGTTTGAAGCGGAGCAGCTAGGTTTGAACATCAGGAAACCGGGATTCTTAGGTTTGAAACTTCTACAAGACAATGGTCATTATAAGGGCCTGAAAATTTAACTGTGGCTGGTCTCTTGCAATTTTTAGATACTGTTGACCTAAGGTGGGGTCAATTTTTGGTCACCAACGCGCCTCGCGAGTCTATGGTGAAAAATAATGGGCTCGGTTTTCAGCAACTACTGGATAGATAAAGCTGAAAATTCTCAAAACCGTCTATTCTTCCCAATTATCTTGACCATAAAGTGCTGAGCTTTTGAGCATCTGACCTCTCAAAGGGTCATGCTGTTGTATATCAGGTCACGGGAGTATAGGAGTGATTGTTTTGCCAACAACTTCTCACTGAATTGAGATAAAGCTCCCATTTTGCTTGCATTTGTGCTTATATTGCTCACAAGGGGGGAGTCGATTGATATGCAACATGACATTCATACCAGCGGTCACTTCCTGTGACCCCGACCTAGCTCGAGGTCAGTTCATTTGGACTATTTGACCTAGCAAGGTGATATTATACATCATTCTATTCGCCGCAATGAGAGGAATCCAATGATGCTTCAAAGATTTGCTCTTAGCCCCTGAGGGTGCAGACCTAGAGAGGGAAACGTGCACTACTCTGCTGAAAGCCTATGGAGCCTTTCTTGACCTATGCTGACTCTTTAATATTGACCTGACATAAAATTATTCGTATAAAATCTTTTCGTTTTTTCAAGAGATTTCGAACGCCGCCCGTAATTTTCCTCTCTTTAGTTTCCGTGGGGAACGAGATGGGTTCACGGAGTCTGAGTGGGGTGTGGCGAAAACGCCCCCAGCGGGGCGCGTCATGCAAGGGACCTCAGCGGGGCGCGTGTTAATGGTCGTGGTTCGTGAGTTGCAGCAGTGCCATTGTCACGTTTTCTGCTGAGGCAGTGACAGAATGCGCTCCTCCTCCAGCCTACGTTTACAGCCCGAAGGAGGCGCGGATCCGGAAACAGGCTCGGGACCAGGTTCGTGTGTGTAAAGGACAAGATACCTAAGTCCGTCTTTTCTACGTGGCTGGAGCAGGTGCGCTAGTGCCGACCTAAATTTTCAGACTCCACTAAGAGAAAAGGATCGTATGGTGACTCGCGTCCACTCACTTGCTTCCCGTAATAAGTTGGGGCGTGGCGTCGCACCAGCCACCGGGAAGCTTCTATCTGGCGTTGCCAGCACCCGTCTGAGTGGAAGAGGATTGTGCGGGATAGAATTACACCGTGCCCAGGGGCCTCGCTGGGACCTGAAGCCGAGTCGGCCGTGCAGACAGCACTCCGCCTCTGTTTGGTTGTCAACCGTTTCTCGACTGCGCCTCCGTCCACTTTTTCCGGAATGATTTTGGGGAAGTGTGTCCTCTTGCGGCGTATTTGGGACCTTGGCCGTCGCCCCGCTGGCCGACTTTATGCTTCGTTCTGTACGGTGGTGGTAATGGAGAAGGTGCAGGGGTAGACAAAAGCCGCTCATAACTAATGTTAAGTTTGTTTGTTAAACTGTCACCAACGGGTCAGCTAGTCGCATTACAGATGGAGCTCGATCAGATAAAAACAGTGCACTGGATCAACAAAACGATAAGATGTCAATAATGCTAAAATAGTCCACTCCCGTGGAGATCGCCTACACCTAAAAAGTAAAAAGGAAAAGGAAATCACTTGCTTCTTAAACTTTCCCCAGCTTGTGTGCTAGTTATATTTACATCGCCATTTGCGTTAACTGAAAGGTGACCTGTTGCAGACAATTGTGAATTCTGTCAAATATGCTCGACCCTACAGTGTTAGTTCTGTCGTCGGAAGCTTTCGGAAGAGCCACAAGTCTCGAAGTGCACGGGAGGGGCTATGTTTGTGCGGGAAGCATTCCAGAAGAAAACGTGAATCAATTCTGTGACGCTAATGCTTCGATAAAGTTGTTAGCATACCTTACTCCATGCTTTATCCTCCCTTTATAATTTGTATTTGTTTTATACGTGGACAGGAGCGCTGTAGGATAGCAAGTGAGTTATAGCTTGTCATACATTTTCTTCACGGCAATTTTGGATTCCTGGGACTGTATTCAGACGCAAAATGCAAATGTATTTAATGATGCGTCACTTTGAGGAAGAAAAAGCACCCACATTTCGCACACTTAATATGCGTAATGGTTCAACTGTTCCGTCCTACGTTGCTTTTAAGCGGCGATTAGCACCAAATAGTTTCCAGGCCTGTATCACGATACGTGATAAGTGGTCCCCTTCAGCTCACCCAGCGAGCGTAAGCGCCGGTCTGTGCCCGTCGCGCAGACGAGTTCGAGAGAGGACGGCAGCGCGGCGAGCCGAGCTGCCGGCCGCGCCGAGCTCCAGCACGGAGACGCGCGCCAAACTGCTGGAGGTGGCCCACGCTTCTCGACTCGCTCTCTAACTTCATGGTGCAAAAACAGGTATGGCCCTCCCCGCCACGCCGCTGTGGCCGCGAGAGCTTTAGACTGGGAATGCGCTGAATCTGGATTCTTAAGAACAGGTCTGGTTAGTTGATCTCTGTTCCCAGCTCCTGGATTGACATTGCTGTTAGAGCAATGTTTGTGTTTTCCCTGACAGTTAAGTGGGGCGTTTCCAGTGTAACTGCGTTACTTCTCACCTAGGCTGTACTTACTGAGGATAAAGATCTCTTCTCACAAATGTGTTTCGACATATGCATTAAGGAGGAATTGATAATGGCATACACATTCTAGTTTGTATAAGTATTAAGCGAATTCCACCTTTTCAAAGCGACTCGCTTTTCATTGATATTGTTCCCTTGCAGAGAGCTTCTCAGCCGCTGGCAGCAGAGGGGGACTGTAAATGAGGGAGCTGCAACTCAGTAATCCCCACCTCGAAGATAAACGGTTGAGAGACGCGCTGTCCTCCAGTCAATGTCAGATGCAAGACCCGCCATGCGGGTCCGCGGCACGAGTTCTAAGGACGCGTAGAAGCACGGGTGCAGCTGTTGATCCCGCAGGAGCGAGTAGCCAGGTGCCAGATGGGCGCGGCGGGGCGAGCTGGTGCGCCGGGACAAGGATCCGGGACTGCTGCAGACCTTCACATACGACCAACAGGCTGGATCCACCCCTGATGTACCAGCAGGAGGTGGAACCCTCGCCAGTCGCCGCAAACCACCTCCTTCTCCTACTTGAGCCAGAGAGACCTGTCTCCAGCGCTGCGTTTTCATGTATCGCCACAGTCGCCTGGCCTCCATTGAGCTGCTGGGGTGTGAACAGCGGTTCTTGCCCCAGCAGGGTATGTCCGCGCTGGAGGAGGAGCCAACACCACAGCCGCAGCCGGTCATGCACGCCGTGCCTGGGGGCTCTTCCGTGGAAGGAGAGGCCTCGACCGTTCCTCTGCTGTAGAGTCGAGCTTCCTCCTACCCCGCAGGGAAGCACCGCCGAGCGCGCTGACCGCGCACAGCTGTCCCGGGCACACCGCGCCGACCAGCCACACCTAAACCTCCCGTCATCGCGCCAACCAACCACTGGTTCTGCCAATCTTCTGAACGCCACCACACACAACAAACCAGAGGCGTCGACTCCCTCGGAGCCTCCTCAACTACGTTCAGAGCGTTCCGGGAGCGTGGGGGCAGCTGCTCGGCTGCCAGCCAGTGCTCCAGGTGTATCAGAGAGCGTCCGCACTCAGGGAGCCGAGGCTGTAGGACCAGCTGAGCCACCGGCCGCCGCCGCTCGGAGGTTGGTCAGGCCAGACCGGCCTCCTCCACAACTGCCACCCGCGACGCCGAGATGCCGCCGCCCACGCCAGTGCCTCCAACAGCGGCCACCTGCACGCGCCCATGTTCATACGGCATGACTCGCACGGACGCGCCCCCTGCCTGGAGCGCTGCTGCCTCCCCAGCGGCCCGCCGCCCGGCTGGCCGGCCCTGTTGCTGGGTGAAGCCGCGCAGCAGGCGGCGGGGTTCTTCACCAACTGGACGGCGGGTCCGTGGGGGGTCGGTGGATATCCCAGCAGATCTGTGCACCCTGTTTGGTTTAGGGTGTTCTTGTAGTTTCTGATACTAATGGTGTAGGTCTAGATCGAAAGTTTTAGACATTTTGATTCTTACATTTTACGCTACAGGAAGTATGATAATGGCTATGCCTTCTCCAGAAAGTACAAACAAGACCGTGGTTACACACTAATTCTCACATAATCCAAGGAGGGCACCTTAGGGCACCCATATTTGAATCGTCATGTATAACCCGGTGAACTGGAAAACCACCTGAGTGCAACGCTCGCGAGAATACTGCGCGCTCCTAAGTCTTTTTTTTTCGAAGAGTCTAATTAGGCATTGACAGTGTTAGTCCCGTGCCATTTTTCCGAGGAGTTTCGTAGTACTGTCTAGAATTTTCTCCTCGAAGCAGATGTCCTCCAACGCCTCCTTTGCCATACTGTATGTATACTATGTTTAAGCTTCGCTTGGCTTACATTTTTCCATTCCAATCTACCGCAAAAATAAACGGGCGGTCAACACGAAAACTGTAGCAAGTCACTTATAGCTTCGTTAGCAGAACCCCGAGTCCGAGGGGTTGACAACGAAATCCATTTTGCGACATTGATCGCTTATCAAACCTAAGTTGTAACATTGAGGGGGAGGGTACCCGCCCCGAGATATAATAATAAAAAAATGGTGGTGTATAGCGCCGGTACTTCGGTATACTTATTCTCTGATCATTTTGAACAATTTTAATAAATTTTCAAGGTTGGGTCATCTCAGGTCAGGGTCACCAGTGCAGTTCAAGTGACCTGACCTAAAAAAGATTTAAGATGAGCATAAGTCAGAACTGGGGTGAATCTGATTCGGTTGAAACTCATCACATAATGGGTCCACCGAGTTCTCTACAATATATTTTGGTATTTTTTATATCAGATGACCTAAGGTCAGGTACGAGCCATGACCTCTCCATTGGAAATGCAAGGAAAATGGTTTAAACTGAATAAATTGAAAATGGATGCTTGTAGTGCGTTAATTTAAGGGCATTAGGTTCGCATCATGCTTATGCGATTTTAATTAGATATGCATTTTGGCCTAATTTAACCTTTACTCTGACTCTCAGTTCAGGTCGGGACACCCTAGATTTGACCTTATTTGGCAGTAGCAAGGTCATATTTTATATCGCTTGATCTCGGTCTTCTGGGCTGGGCGGCGCTGATTCCAATTATCTTGATTGTTTTGCGCTATCGCCATTTTACTTACTTCGGGTGAAATGACTGAAAACCTTCGTCTACGTAATATCCCTATGGTGACATGCCTTGATCTCTAGTGACCTGGTAAAACTGACCTGACAAAAAATGGTCCAGATATTTTCGAAAGAGATTTGAACGTGGCTATCCGATCGCGGTTTATCGTTTTCGCTCTCTAGGTGGTTCTCGTGACCTTAGTGGGAGAGGGTAACTCTGTCAATCACTTAAGGTGGGTCAGACCCCCGTCAATGAGCGTAGCTAACTTTTCGTTCGGTGGGGTCTTTTAGACCCCCTCGGGTTTTTCCGAAGTGACCAAAAAACGGCGGCGTGTAGCGCCAAACTTCGTCTAGCTGTTCCTTCATCTTTTTACATCTTTCCTGAAAATTTTGCTCACGGCCATCAGGTCAGGTCACCAGGCCAGGTGAAGTGGATCACCCCCAAAAATACTTAGGACCGCATAACTAAAAGAAGGGTTAATCGATCAATACCACTATTGGGCCACAGGAGCTACAACTTTGTTCCGGGATTTTTGATATTGGTGACTCAAGGTCATGTGCAGAGCATGACCTCCCCATTGCAAATACATGGGAAAATCACGCGGAAATGAGCTTTTCTCAGTAATTATGAATGGAAAATCAACTTCACATCGGTTGCGACTTGTCAGCCCATTTCTGAAGCTGATGCCAAAAATTTGACTTGTGACCTTTAAAATGTCACTTTAGGTCAAATAAACATTTTTTGCTGTTTTTCTCTATAAATTTGGATAAACTAAGATAGAGCTTTATTTTGTCACCGAAGTGTTTGTAGGTCACTGAAAAATAAATGATATACATCATGACTTATTTAGGTCAAGTTGGGCTGTGACTGTTGACTAAAGTCACTCCTAAATGACTCAGTACATAGAATTCAAATTCTTC
The DNA here is from genome assembly GCA_034440635.1 of Lepas anatifera. Classification (NCBI taxonomy): domain Eukaryota; kingdom Metazoa; phylum Arthropoda; class Thecostraca; family Lepadidae; genus Lepas; species Lepas anatifera. Next base: position 23,555 of record JAOTON010001529.1, on the reverse strand, counting down.
GATTCGTTTGACGAGAGGATTGCATGGTGCATAAACTATGGCTGCTCTGTTTGGTGTGGAAGCTATTAGAAAAGTAAACGCCCTTGCTGGGTGGCTATGGACTTCAAGAATATGCCCTTTAGTGACCTGTAGCCTTAGGCTTTGACTGAAGGAAATGAATGCCTTAGTGAAAGGTCTAAGTGCTTGTGGTGTTAGAAAAATGTTTCTAGCTTCTAGTTAAGGAGATATAAGGAGGTTTCTGTAACCTCTACTATGATTTTGCCTTTTTGACTTGTGCCTGTTTGACTGAAAAAAATACAAATTGTTCTTTTGAGAGCTTGTCGCCGTTTGCGCTTTTTTTTCTCTAGCCTTTCTTTGAGATCGGCCAGCCTCCCACAGGGCGAAGGTGGCTGTACGCACGGGGAAGGGTTAAGCTCAGCCAGGGGCTGGAGTGCAGACGTGCTCTAACCGGCGGTATACTGTGCAGTCATCAGTCATAGGCTGGAGTGCAGGCGCCCCAACCGGCGGCACTGTGCAGTCACTGCCGTGACGTGTGCGCGGCAGGAGCGCTCAGCGGCAGCGCCGGTGACGCGTCGCGGAGCGGCGGTGGCCTGCCGTGGCCCTCCCTCCGGCCACAGCAGCCGCCGCAGCTGCCTCGGCCCCCGCACCAGGTCAGAGCGGCCCTTCCCCTCCGGCCGCAGCAGTGCAGCCTCCCCCTTTGAAGCGTTCCGCACGGGGTCTCTGGGAGGCGTGACATCACAGTTCGAGCTTTAACAATTGCCTCGGAATATTCCGCTTCATTTCCCCCGAACGTCCCAAATCAAACCACCAGTGTGGGTGATTCCCAAGGTGATAGCTGCCATGATCGTCTAGGTTATGGGGTATATGGGCAAATTGGCTGCACTGACTTGTTCAATTGAGGTAGTGCTAATTGAGTACTGTTTTCTCTCTGAAATAGGGTTGGTCCGTTATGTGCTCAAATTTCTGTATAAGGCGGTACGGTTGGCGCGTTTCGTGCAAGTGTCACAGGACAAGATGGAACACGCTCCGTTGTATGTATGTACATAATTTTATCACAATGGCTTCGTCCATAATTGGGAATACCCGTCGGCGATTGAATACATAAAATGAAATTAAAATGAACGGCGTCACGGACCGCCTTTCCGGGATGTGTCGCTACACCCAGCCGTTTGTCCGCGCTGCGGCACGGATACGACCCCCGTCTGTGTCGTGCATTTCCAGAGCCAGTGTCCGCTGCCCTGCTGGAAGATCAGATCTGCCCGGCCCTGAGCAGCCTGCCACGTGCGGTCGCCACGTTTCCGTACGAGCCGCTGCACGTGCCACGCTACACGGCCCCAGCCTGGTGTGACCCGCCGGGGGGCTGCCAGGTCAGTGGCACGAGGCACGCGGGGCGCCGCAGGGCCCGGCCTCAGCGCAGGGTGAAAGCGTGTAGGGAAGAGTAGCTTTGTTATTCATAGTCGCTATGGATTCTATAAAAAAATTTGAATATGGAAGGGAATTTCAGGGTTAGTTTTGAACGGATAGCGTTCATTAGCCGAAACTCTGTTAAGTCTATTATTAATTAAGTTAAAAATGCGATGCTAAGCTGATGGTTTTTTGTTCTGATTATCTATTTCTCATGTGATTACGGAGTCGGGAATATGCTCCCAGGATTTTGGGAACAAAATAATTGCAGCTAAATGTAAGTTGGCTGAAGGAAATTACAATTACCGAGTACAATATATTTCCCTATATCTTATCAGCTGCACAATACGCACTCGTTTTTGTGTCATAGAATGTCGTCGAAAACGCCTATCCCCGCTTTTTGCACGTGACAATGATTTTCGAAATGTAAACCTCGTCAAAAGATGAGGCTGTATGGTGTGCAGGGCCCGGCCGACTGTGCTGCTTCCTCGTCAGGAGGGCCGGCAGCAGCAGCAGCAGCAGCAGATGTCGGCCGTCAGCGCCGAGCGGTGGCTGGCAGCCAGCCCGCAGCCGCGGCAGCCGCTCACCGTGCCCTCCGTCCTCAGCAGGTGAGAGAGAGAGGAGAGAGAGAGAGAGAGAGAGAGAGAGAGAGAGAGAGAGAGAGAGAGAGAGAGAGAGAGAGAGAGAGAGAGAGAGAGAGAGAGAGAGAGAGAGAGAGAGAGAGAGAGAAGAGAAGAGAGACAGAGAGACAGAGAGACAGAGAGACAGAGAGACAGAGAGACAGAGAGAGAGAGAGAGAGAGAGAGAGAGAGAGAGAGAGAGAGAGAGAGAGAGAGAGAGAGAGAGAGAGAGAGAGAGAGAGAGAGAGAGAGAGAGAGAGAGAGAGAGAGAGAGAGAGAGAGAGAGAGAGAGAGAGAGAGAGAGAGAGAGAGAGAGAGAGAGAGAGAGAGAGAGAGAGAGAGAGAGAGAGAGAGAGAGAGAGAGAGAGAGAGAGAGAGAGAGAGAGAGAGAGAGAGAGAGAGAGAGAGAGAGAGAGAGAGAGAGAGAGAGAGAGAGAGAGAGAGAGAGAGAGAGAGAGAGAGAGAGAGAGAGAGAGAGAGAGAGAGAGAGGGAGGGAGAGAGAGAGAGAGAGGGAGAGGGAGGGAGGGAGGGAGGGAGGGAGGGAGGGAGGGAGGGGGGAGGGAGAGAGAGAGCTTCTGCCGAACGAAGCACACTTCCTGCCCACTGCCAGTCTCCGGTGACTGGTAATATCCACGTAAACTCTGGGCCTTCGGAGACCCCTGTAGGTCAAATTTGAAGGACATAAAAACGGTCGAGTGAAAAATCAACTATTGGTCGTGTTACGGTGGAATGTCTAAATGAGACTGGGCCTTTTCCTGGTGACGTTTGAGATATAGCGATTGTGGGATAGCGTTGACTGACCTTGCTGCTGCTCTCAGGTCCGACTGGATAGGCGATATGGGACGCGCGCCGACGCCTCCCTGCTACTCGCGCGCCTCCGCCGGCGTGCTGTGGCCCCTCCCCGGTAGCCTACCTGCGCGCCTCCTGCAGCCCCAACATCGAGGACCTGATCAGCAGCCCCGGCATCGAATCGCCCACACTCTAGGACTGTGTGGTATGTGGCGCAGTTCCTTCCGCCCAGCACGGCGCTGGAACTCGAACAACAAGCTTCAACTTACGTCACCGCCCGGTTTGTCGTTTAAGGTGCATGCCAGTTTTCAATGTTTGCATGATTTCTATGTGGTAAAGCGGTGACCTACCCGTGTTACCTTGCACGCCTCATTGATTTGTCGTGTCTCGCATCTATGCAAGTCTCTCCGATCAAAAAAGCTTGATACACAGCATCGCTAAAGTGATGATCTTTGAAACCTCTCACCTTGGAAAATGAAAGGACGATGCATATTTTCAAGGTGATTATGACACTTTTATCGGATTTTAGGTGAAACGTCCGGCGAAATAACAGCGTGCCAAAACTCTGTTTCGTGATTCGTTTGACTCAAAACCCGCCGCGGGCATAGAACGGAGCGTATACAGAGCGTCAGCGGCGTGGTCCCCGGGTCACCAGCGCGGTGGCCGGACACCCCTGCATCCCCCTCCCGCGGACATGGGCTGAACTTCGACCGAGAGTGGTGGCGTTGAAACTGGTTGGTCTGAACGTGACGGCCAAAATGGGGACGGGGCTGGGCCGGGAGGTTGGCAGTGGTCAGACGCAGTCACGCACCGGTGTGTAACTGATGCAGTCCCGGTGCCGCTCCAGAAGCTGCGGCTGCCGCGGCCTGTAGCGGTTGTCATGGATATAGGGTAGTTCCAACTCTGTTCAGTTGAAGTTTCCAACCGCGGCGTTGTTGGACGGAGATAATTTGGAGTTGGAACTCCTTGCTCCTTTGTGGTTGAAACGGCACAAAGCATCCACAGAGAGATAATTTGGAGTTTGAGCTCATTGTTCCTTTGTGATTGAAACGGCACAAAGCATCCACCCGTGCCAAATTTGATCAACGCACGAGAAGACGACTTACAACTGCTACTCCAGAAAGTATTCATCAAACCACAATTTTAGGCACCGCACATCGCCCTTGCCACCACCCCGTCATTCACTGTACTCCTCCACGGAGCTAACCGGTTCTGCAACCAGCGCCCCATTTCATAGAAGGTGTAACTTACGTAAATAGCGTAGAAGTAGCATGATACAGCGTATAATTGATAATACACCATAATCTTGTTCCATAAAAATGCTTGCACTTGCAAAGTAAAAACTACTGCACTTGCAAAGTAAATTAAAAAACTACTTGCAAAGTATTACGCTGCTGGAAACTACGCTGTACTGGAATGAAGCGTAGAACATTCACAAATCGTGTTTCATATCCCTTTCGCCCCGGTGGCGGGTACGAGCCACCTTCGCCCTGGTGGGGGGGGACTAAAGAGACCCCCCACGATCTCAAAAACTAAGAAAGCCAGAAAAAGCGAAAAACGGCAATCGAAAACTCTTCAAAAATGATATCGAAAATACTTCAGCCATTTTTCTTGTCAGGTCAATATCAAGGTAACCAGAGGTCAAAAATAGGTCAAAACGATCGGCTAAGGAGGTGTACTAAGAAAACCTCATATATCTCAGAAACTATTATAGCTAGAAACAGTTTTCTAACACCATTGTTCATTACAGTGGCATTCATTTTCGTGTCAGGTCAAAGCCTATGGAGCTACAGGTCACTGAAGATTGGGCATATTCTTGGAATGTCCATAGTCACCCATGCAAAAGGGCGTTTCCTTTTCGCTAATACTTCCAAACCAAACAAGATACAGCCATAGTTGATGCACTATTGCAATCCTCTCGTCAATACGAATCGAATAATATATAATATTAGCTATTTCAGGCCAAATTTAAGAATTTGACCCGACCCAGGTCAACGGTCTGAATTAAATTGGCCTGGTATAGTCAGGATGTATATCATTTGACTTGCAGTGATTATACAAACACTTTGGTGACAAAATAACAACGTCCTATCCTAGTTTATTCCAAATTTATAGAGTAAAACACCAAAAATTCTTATTTGACCTATGGTGACTCTTTTAAAGATCACAAATCAAAAATGTTTGACATCAACTTGAGAACGTTAGGTAACGATCAATTCTGTTACCCGGGGCTACTGAATGCTGCATAGTACACGCAGGGTGCACGAACAATGAAGTGAACCGACTAGTACGATGAAAGACAATTGTCTGGGCTATGCAGTGGTACCACTTTCGATTTCATACCTTCGACACCCTCTGCTAAGACAGCGTTTTACTTTTCGGAAACTTGTCCGAACGCCGTGATCATTAGTGATTGAGTCGGGCGGCTCCAGTGGCATAGGTACTCCCGTTCTCCGCTAGGGTGGCAAGTGTCGCGACGCCCGATATTTGCAGCTACTAAATTTGTAGGGAAAAAACGCTCTTATCCAATAAGGATCGGAAACAAACCCTTAGCTTCCAACGGTTTCATATGTAATCGGATCTCAGCTTAATCACGCCATGCCCAATTCAACTCTGAGCTAGCTGTGCCGGTCATCGGCCCATTTCAGATTCATACCCTCGCGCCAGCATTTTTGACCTCATTACAGGCGAAGCGCAGAAATCGGTGACGAATATAGAAAGCTTCCTCTTCCAGAGAGCGACATACTTTCAGCAGAAGCCTTAGGTACGAGCAGTTGCGCAGCAGTGGAGAATGCTTGCCGTCGATTGCATGCCTTTACATTCAGCGCATTTTCTCGGAGATATCGGCCCATTTTTAAAATGCGAAGATCTTTCTACCCGTGCGAGTAGAGAGATCTTTCGCATTTTAAAATGGGCCGATCTCTGGGAAAATACAATTGAATGTGAAGGTATACCAATCGATAGCGCATTTTTCGCTGCATACAAAACTACTCGTAGCTAAGACTTCAGCTAAGGGTATGTCCCTCCTGGAAGGGGCTTACTAGGGCTTACTCCGGCTCTAGGATTTCTAAGACATCCGCTGGGCAGCTGCGCCGTGGCACACACATTCGGGTCCATTTTGCGGAAAAAATCGGCCTTCCAAAACTTTCTTTACTGAGAAGCTAGCCTAAACCGTGCTTATGCACAATTTCGTGAGCAACTGGACCTCGACTTATATCTAACTTCGTCGCAAAGCTGCTGGCAGATCGATGGCCCATTTCAGATTCATATCAGCACAGCAAAATATATTAAACACTCCTGGGAACATATGAACCAGAAAATAAAATCTATCAGCCATTTCGCTATGAAAATATATCCTGGAGAAGAGGTCTGAAGTGACGCACAGTTTCATGTGAAGGGAACATCGGTTGATTTCGGTTATTGTCTATATAGGCACATCGGGAACTGCGGTCTTAGGGCACATACATACAGTTTCGATGCGATGGCAAAAGGCAATCAAATTAAATTAATTCCCATTCGGTAATTTGCGTGAAGCGTCATCCTAATAAAAGTTCCTAAAATGCTTTAATTTCACACAGCAAGCTTCCAGGATCCAGAAATCTTCAGATTTCATTAGGCATAGGAGCAGGACCTTTTCCAGGTTGGTAGTGGGGGCAAAGTTGTAACCAATGGTGGGGCCAACTACGATTCGGTCCTATCACGTGATTTGTCGACGGAAAAACTACGGAATCGGCTCAAAATTGGGGGCACATCAATAACCTTGCAATAGCAATAGAAACGTAATGATATCAAATAAAAGATTTATCATCATATTCTGCAGTTATTGACCCAAGTGTGAAACCTGCTTAAGCAGCCCCAGATGATCTCCTCAAAAAGGTCACAAGTCAAAACTGCAACATGAACCTGGAACTGGGCTCAGGATACCTTACTACAGGATTTGGAGAATATGGAGGCATTCACAGCTTTATCTACACAAATACAGCTCTACGTTCTGTAAGTTTAGTCCTAGCTGTAAGGTCTATTTTTACCATGTTTTTCCAACGGAGAGATCAGGACCGTACTTGACCTGAGGTTATCGATATAAAAAATCCATGAACATATGTTGTAGCACTCTGGAAAATTGGGTTTTAGGTAGGGAGAAAGTTTTAATCGGATGGATTCGCCCATTTCTTACTTTATACCACCTTTTAAATATTTTTAGAGGTGAGGTCACTTGAACTGCACTGGTGACCTGACCTGGAGATGACCCAACTCCTAAAAATTGTAGGGAGAATTGTGGAATCAATCAAAGTTAGGTGTGCTAAGTAGATGATGGTTCGAAGCGCCGCCATTTTTCGAGCCGCCGGAAAACGCGAGGGGTGTTCCAAACACATCCCGAAGCGATGGTTAAAACTTCCCACATTATAATATCGTAAACCAAGGTATCTTAGCATACGCACATATTTCCACGGAGTGAAAATGGGATTCCTAATGATATAATTTATCAGCGGTCGACTTCATCCCCAAAATCGACCTATCTGATCCATCGCCCAAAAATTCATCCCGGAGCGCCTTACGCCTGTAACCACTTCACAACTACGGAAAGTAGAAATGCAAGTTCTATTTGCTTACTCTATGGATATATCCTAAAGCTGAACTCTTAAGTACGTGCAGTTCGCTGAAAACTGGGAATATTCTGCTATGATTTTTAAGGTAAGTGGTTTTACCTCGAGATCAGCATCTGTAAAAAGCAAAGGTTTTGCCCGCTCATCCATGCGCTCATCCGGTTACCCACCGATAGCAGAAAAAGCCCCATGAACCCTCTCTGGGCACACCAAAACACTCGGTTACGCTTTTCTTTATTTGATCTGGTGAATACTTCATATAGGCTATCATATAATGATCAGTTTCTGGGTTTGATCATTTGTATCCGTTCATATATTGACACTCCTGCATTAACATAATGCGTACAATGGTACATGCCTGTAAGACACCGACCTAAAATGGACCATAGGCAATCTCGAAGTAAAATTAACCAGGCTCCCCACGCACGGGGCCCTTTAGATACGCCGGTGGGCACCCAACCATCGACAAAAACTAAAAATATAAATTATTGAAACACAATTAAGATAGAGCACCCGCCAGTCCACATCGAGCAGATGGCACGGCTGAGCGGACGGACAGAGCGGAGTTACCGGTGGGGAGGGGGGTCCAGGCCTGGAGGTATCCGGGGCCTGCTGACCCATCGCTGGGGGGAGGGGGAGAGCAGTTGCGGCTGAAGAACGCTACAGCCGCGGGAATGTTATGCCTTTATGCTGCGCCCTACCTGATCGGCGCCACGCCGACCCCACTTCCCTCCCCTCTCCCCCACTCACCAGTCGCCGCGCGGGGCTAGTGTTGTATCGGACGGGCGTGCCGACCCAACTAGACCTGGCGCGCCGCGCAGTCCACGGACACGAGATCGCTTGCGCGTCAAGGTGTTGGGGCATCCCACGACAACCGGACCAAGGGATAACACCTTCCAAGTTAGTCTTTGATGAAACTTTGTAAGAGCGGTTTTGCAGGACGCAGATTAGCGCTGTGGTATTTCTAGCTGGGTTTGTTCAATGGTTTTTAGTTATGGCCTTAGGTACCGTTTGGACCCAATAAAAGAACCTTTCTTTTCAATTTGCCATATCTTCGAGACAGATAATGATTTATATAAATTAGAAATCCTTACATGATCGTTGAGATCCAAATAAAACACGTTGCCGTCTAAATTCTAAGTTAAATAGCAATCTAATTTTACCTGTGACCTAGTGTTGGATCATGTGATTTGACAATGATGGCGTTATAAAATGTTCCCATTTTGTATTATTCATGGGGCCTTGGCGTAACGTTTTGATAAATCATAAACAGTTTTTAAAAATAATTCTTTTGATGACATTTTTAAATAAGGGGATGCAAGAACAATGTGCTGGAAGCATTGTACACTGAGACCATTTTTTATTCCTATGTGCTCTATCTAATCCGGAACCACGGTCTGCTCGAGCATAAAATGATGGCATGAAACCTTATTCAAGGAATATTTGAGCATGTTTTCTCTCATTAAATCCTTCCAGCATAATCCCGTTAAAGGAAGTGTTTATGTAGGCCTTGACAGCTTGAAATGGTTCTCGGCTTCTAAACATAGTGGGAAGAAGCTAATATGATACCAATAAGTTATTGCAGGTGGTATTTCTTTTATACCACAAAGGATCATTTTACCATATAGGTACTGACCTATTCTAGCCACGAAATTTTGGAAAGAGCTTTTAATGATCCTCTTCCAAAGTTTCCATATTATACCAAGAATAAATATATTCTGCCACCGGAAATAACTAGGAATATGGGAGCTTTAGCTGCAGAACAATCATTCGAATCCCCAGTCTATTTTGATTCCAAGTCAAACTGTATCCGGAGATTTCCTCAGGTGCCCGTGCTCCGACTCCGCGATTGAGAAAAACTTACCTACTCGCCGCGTTTCGCGCCATCTCTCAGTGTTCCTGCCATTGCACGCAGAGCTGGCCACAAAGCTCTGGGCGTCGTTATCCGAGCGAAATTTGAGTGGAATAGCTGACCTTTTTCACTTTACGTCGGCAAGACATGCTCCTACATCGATCCAACTCCAGGTTTGACCGAGGGGCCTGAAGAAGCCTCGCTGCATTTGGCATGGCTTATGCGAGAGAAGCCACATCGACAGACCTAGCGGTGATAACGGATCAAGAGGAGAAGCTTAAGCTGAGTCTGATGACCGACAGACTCCGCTGAGAGCTAGTGAAGCAGTGAAAGCATACTGGCGCTGCGACAGTTCAGGGATTAATTGTACTGGTGGCCAAAACCAGGAGTCCATGTGTGTCAGCTAGATGACGGCAACATGCACTGAAGCGTAAAGCCCAAGTTTGGCCGCGCAGAACAGCCCTTGCTATGCAAAGCCGATGAAGTAATGATAACTAAGCGATCTGCTACTGTTAGATACAGGACCCACGTGGTCCTAAAGATCGTTTTCAGGTGGTCACTTTTATAGCAAGATTAGAAGCGCTTTAACAAAGATTGGAAGGATCTTCTCAGGAGCCTTCTGAACGCACGTCCATCGCTGGATAGGAGGTAAGTCTCAATCTGTACAATATCGTGTACAGAATGAGATTTTCTCAGCCATGACGGAATGCTTTGAAGCTAAACATGTCTACGATTAGCCTTATATATCCAAAGTAAACGAGGGCTGCTATCTCTGACGACAGCGCGGCATGTGCTTGAATTGTAAGCCTGGACTGCTCCTGGGCGATATCGGAGATGATTGTTAATTAAAGGCATTTCATGTGTGTCCTAAAAACGGTGAACGTTATTGTTGTTTAACGTTTGTGTCCCTGATAAAAATATGACTATATTTATATATATACACTATATTTTCTTTCTAGAGGCTGAAGTGACTGCAGTAAATAAAGTGGATTACCCTCATTATCATTGAACAAAGTTAATGTAATAGCAAGCACACAACAACAATATAAGTAATATATCTTTTACAGAAAGTTTTAATTTACGAAAACAAAAACAAGCGAAGACTAATGAGGAAACCTTCTGTGAACTTTAAAATGAAACTCCAGGCACGATTAAAAGTATGCTTACACAGACTACAATTATACCAGCATCAGTTTCGCTTACTAGACTATTTTTATGCCAAAATGCAGACTCAAAAGAGGCGGTTTAGTTTGAGGTTTGCATCGAATTCAGTTGGTGTGTTGAGTGGAGGGGCATATAGTTTTAATCCATGCTTCGTGGAGAGCTGGAATACAATGATCCCATGACGATTTTGCCGTGAAGCCTTTCTAAAACCGAGTGAAGAACCATTTGAAACCAGTAATCAGACTTGCTATTCCCTGAAGCTTACGGTGATTGTTCTCCCTGAGCTTAGAAAACACTACTTACTAGGACATAACGAAGTCCAAGAGACTATATAGAGTCTACGATGGGAATACAATGAGTATGATTCTGCCTGATTCTTAATCGAGTTTGACACCAGAATCTGGACTCGCTTTCTCAGCACTGACTCAGTTTATCCAAAAGGAATCAATTTTTCTCAGCGTACGGGTATTATATCCGTCTTAGCAGCCCTCAATGGGCCTGTCATGGGAATTAAATTCTCAGAGAGAGAGAGGGAGAGAGAGAGAGAGAGAGAGAGAGAGAGAGAGAGAGAGAGAGAGTGACCCTCAAAGAATGCAATAACTCGTGCAATATACTCCCCTGAGTTCTTTCAACTTTCGTATGTTTTAATATGAGCCCCACGGGGGGGGGCGGCAAAATTTGCTCCCCTGCTGGTTTTCCCAAAAAACCATGCAAACATGAAGAAACTGAGGACAACACAACTTACAGTGCCTTATTCCCAATTTGTTTCATGAACCTGACTAAATTTTCTATATCAGGTCAGGTCAGATACAGGAAGTTATTAAAGGTCAAGCGACCCAACCCTCAGAACCCACACTGAGAGAAAAATTGATTCCTTTGGGATAAACTGAGTCGGTGCTGAAAGCGAGTCCGGATTCTGGGTGTCAAACTCGGTTGGAATCAGGCACAATTATGCTCACTGTATTCCCATCGTAGACTCAATGTAGTCTCTTGGGGCATTCCACGACAAATCGACAAAGTCGATAACAGCCTCACATGTAGCAGATTTCGGTGTATTTTTTGGTCAGGGGGCTATTGATGGAGCTGATGACGGTTTTCGTATTAATTTTTCCTGACTGACTTACGGCTTGAAAATTATAGCCTCAGTCATTTTGACTATACCCGACTTCCATGTCTTTTTTAAAGAAACAATTTTACCTGTATGCTTCATGCCAAATGCCATAAAAACTTGATCTAGGTATCTTAAGGACGAATTACCAATTCTGCATTATAAGAAATATAACTAAAAATTAATTTGTAAATATATTATACATTCTTCAATTTTTCAAAATGTACAAAAATATATTTTCCCTATGACTTATTTGAGACTCTTTTTTGAGGCTCATATTACTCTTTATACTTTTCTCTGTAAGATTCAGTAATAAAAAGAATGGAGACTTAAACTGAAAGCGAGATCTGAGCTTCCCAAAAGTCCTGATTCCCACTTTTGTGAGGTTCGTAGTGCCAGAGCGGCCTGCCGTCGCTGCAACTATCAAACGTCTCTGGTCACGAAAAAGATGTCAATGGTGGAATTGGTCAGACGTGAAGGTAAGGATTTATCTAAAAACAATAAATTGTAATCAATGTCCATTCCTTACCACTCCGCACTGGAGAGGCGTCCGACACTTACGCGCACTGGAAGTGGGATTGGTAGGCCCTGAACTCTCGGAAACTAGGAGGCCCAGAAAAACCCTGGTTGAGGACTGGGGGGAACTATTAAAATCTATACTATGACTGGATCTTAATTGACCTAAGTCAGTATCGTCAAGTTCAAACGAGGTCATATAAGGTCAAGTATTAGCCGTGCTGAGTATTCATCCGGAAATGCCGTGATTAAGCTCAAAGAAGTCCATAATGCACTGAAAACAGAGCAAGGTCATAGGTGAGAACGTCCGAAAAATGTAAACTTAATTTTTTGATTAAGGTCATTCAAGGTCATTGACCTGTGACGTCACAATATGACATATCCTCTTAATTACAAATCTAATAATTTAGCACTATAGCAACTGTTGGACGGGAAATGAACATTGACCTCATCCACATATTTCCACTTGACCTGTGACCTTGAATTCTATGCTGAGTTAATCAATTTCCACAATTAGTAATCAAAAGCAATCCGTCTTGGTCGGGAAATGAACATTGACCTTTATCCATGACATTTTAATTTGACCTGTGACCTTGTTTTGTTGAATTCTTAACTATGACGTCGTACCCGCATAATATACTCAACCTGGCTTATGCCATCCGACCGGAACCTCTGGACCAATGACTGAGAATGCTGGTATGGCCTTAGAAATGTGACCTTGACTCTTCATGAGTGGGGTGAACTTGACATGTAATCTCGTTTTATATGGCGCTATAACGTTGCTAGTTGGTCTTTGATGCACGCGAACTGGTACAACCGCGCGATTGTGCAGCGATCTCAAATTAAAATGTTTTAACTTTTAAAGCCTTTAATTACAAAAATTGAGGCCGGTTTTCAAGGTTATTTGACCAATCGACGTACCATTGAATATTCTCAGAAGTAGCGAAATAGCGTTTTTAACCACGAAGGGTTCTCCGGCCACCTAGAAAAAGTAGGTAGGGCCTTCGAGGCTCTTCCCCTCCAGTGTGCTTTTTAACACGCGCTGGTATGAGGCCCCTACCACCTTTACTGGCAGGAGGGCTACCTCCATCCCCTTAGCAATATCAGCAACCATGCTTGAAGGGGGACACGAAAGCAGTGTTCCATTGCTTGCCCCTGATCTCTTACCGAAAATGCTTCAAATAAAAAAAGTACTCAAAACTAACTACTGAGCTCAGAAAACGCTTCGATAAGGCAGTCGCGAGAATAGGAACATTGAAGACTCATGTTCAGGCTCGGTTAATTCGAAGACCGTTATTGTCCATGAGGTCTCGAATGATGAGGGACAGAAGGTTTGAGTTTCAAAATTGAATCTGTGAAGTTCAATGGCACCATGCGAGGGAGTCGTTCTTCCGATCCGCTGTGTGTCAGACCGAAAAATAAAGCAGCATGTCTTATATGTTCGGTAAGCAGTTGTCGTTATGCGGACGTTATTTGGCTTTTTTGTTTGTATGTGTGCTTTCTAATATAAAAATGGAACTGGGATACATGAAACTTTTTTAGGGTATGGGTAGAAAAAGAAAACTATCTCAAAACAAACCTAAGACAACAACAGTAACAATCGGCTTTCTGATTTATAATCCGCCCACTACATTTTCCCAGCAAATGCATCAGTGTCGGAATTGTCTCGGAATGTTGCGGTAATACTTTTAGTTGTTTCGGAACGGCTCAAATAGTTATGTAGCAATAGTAGCATCCATACAACATCTAGTTCATTCACAATGTCACCGAAGCGCAGTCTTGCTCAGTTCTCCCCTCCCCGTTACCCCACTTCCAACCGGACGCGTCTATGCGGCGTGCCGACTGCAGGCTGAGTGGCCAGCGACGGTAATGGGCATTGGTCTGCGGTGCTCGTTAATAGATTTTGCTCTGTATTCTCCATTCTTTTATTGGCGTTATGTGTAGTTTAAGCCAATGCTCCTTCACATGAAGTTGTTTTGAAGTCAATAAAAAAATAGGAAATATGTATGCTTATCTTTGCAAAAGTTTGGAATTATATTTTATACATATTCGTGCCAATTGCTATAATTAAACTTACATATTTCTATTGTTCAGACTTTTGTAATTATTTCTCATGTAACCTCTGAAGGAATACCTTTAATTTTAAATGCCTAAAAACACAAGCGAAAAGTCTGATGCATCAAGGCGCCTGATGCTAAATTACCTGAGGCTATAACTCCAAAACCATTATTACGGACGAGACTAAAAATACCGTAGTCGTTTTCAGTGCCACTGAGAACCCTAATCCCAAATGTTCTAAAAACCGAGATATGAGGGTGTTATTTCAACCCACCGATTTGTCGATTTGCTGCGGAGTGCACCCATCTTGACCAGATTGAGTCCAGCACGTAGTGCTTTCCGAAGCTCATAGGATGATCGAACTAAATGCGCGCTGGTTTCAAAACATTTCTCGGTTGGTTTAGAAAAACTTCACGGCATCAATGTATACAACCAGAAAAATTGTCATAAAATTATTATATTCCAGTTTTCCACGGAACATGGATTAGAAAAATATGCCTCCTCCATTCAACACGGCAACTGAATTCGACGCAAGCCTCAAACGAGATCGCTCCTTTTTCTTTTTTTTAGTCTGCATTTGGGATAAAAGCTAGTCTTGTGGCAAACTAATACTGGTATAATTTGTAGTCAGTGTGGGCATACTTTAGTCGTTCCTGAGTTTCATTGGGTTCACTGAATGTTCCTCATCAGTCTTCATGTTTTCGTTTTCGTAAATTAAAACTTTCTGTAAAGATATTACTTTATATTGCGGTTGTGGCCTTGCTATTACATTTAACTTATTTGTCTAATGATAATGAGAGGGTAATCCACTTTGTTTATCAGTCTACTTTAGCCTCTAGAAAATATAACACAATCATAACTTCGCATTAGGACACGAACATTAAAACAACAAATCACGCTCACTGTTTTTCGACACACATGAAATGCCTTTAAAGGGGAATGTGGCACTTTCATAACGTGATTTTAACTGAGATAGCCAAGCAGTAAAGCAAGTCAGTCAGAAACCCGGTAATCAATATATAATTTGGTTACGGAACTCGAGATTTCCGTAGAAAAACTATAACCTACCTGCAATGTACCCTCAGGTACCCTAAGCAGCAGGCCACAGTTGTCATGGCTGTTGGTGTGACGACATATGCCGACGTCACGATGAGCATCAGTCAATCGAAGCCCTTGGAGCGTTTCTTTTGAGTATGATAGTGGGTTGCCAGATCAAGCGCATCATCCACAGGCATATATTTATTTCTTTTTCCTAAAAGAGTATTTTGAAAAATCAAAATATCGACCTCTTCATTGTACATTTTTTAGAGAAATCATGAGTGGTTTCATGATTTTCGGCTAAAAGTACGCTCTTATTAGGGTACACTAAATTCCGGGATTCGACCAAGGTGCCACATTCCCTTTAATGCACAATCATGACCGACATCGCTTAGGAGCGGTGCAGGCTTACAATTCAAGCACATGCCACTGTCGTCAGAGATAGCAGCCCTTGTTTCACTTTGGATATATATAGAGCTAATTATAGACATGTTTGCTTCAAAGACATTCCGTCGTGGCTGAGAAAATCTCATTCTGTACACGATATCGCACAGAATGAGACTTACTTCTGTCCAGCGATGGACGTGTGTTCAGAGCCTCTTGTGAAAATCCTTCCAATCTTTTCGTTAAGCGCTTCTAATCTGTGCTCAAAGTGCTAGCTGAAAACGAAATTTTTGGTACACGTGGGTGGCTGTATCCAACAGTAACAGATGCTTCTCACCACTTCAACTTTGCATAGCAAGAACTGGTTCTGCGCGGCTAAACTTGGGGTTTCAGTGCATGTTGTCAGTCCTCTCAGCTGAATACATGGACTCTTGGTTTTGGCCACCAGCACGATGAATGCCTGAACTGTCGCAGCCAAAGTATGTTTCTTCACTTTCACAAGCTCTCAGCGGAATCTTTTGGTCCTCAAACTTAAACTTAAGCTGCTCCTCTTGATCCGTGGTCTGCCGATGTGGCTTCTCCCGTCCACTATGCGAAATGCAGCGCGGCTTCTTCAGGCCCTCAGGTCAAAACCTTTGGATGGATGCAGTAGCGCGTGCCGACGTTAAATGAAAAAGGTCAGCAATTCCTCTCGAATTTCGCTCGGATCACGACACCAGAGCTTTTGGTCAGCTCTGCGTACAATGGCAGGAACACTGAAGATCGCGCAAAACGGCGAGTAAGTTTCTCTCAATCGCGGGTCGGAGCACGCGCACGCAATCTCCGGATAGTTCTTTGACTTGGCATCGAAATAAACTGGGGATTCGAATGATTCTGGTAGCTAAAGCTCCTATGATTCTTGGTTATTTCCGGTGACAGTATGTATTGATCCCTAATATATTATGAAACTTTTGAAGAATATATTAAAAAGTTCTTTTGAATTTCTGCAGCTAACATATAGGTCGAGTAATTTCCTACTGTAAAATGATGTTTTGTGGTATAAAAGAAATACCACTCTGCAACACCATATTAGCCCTTTTCCTATCTTAATCTTCTTCCCACTATGCTTAGAAGCCGAGAAATAATTTTAAGCTGTCATACCATGAGAACACTTGCTTAGGTGAGTAATGAGATGCCGGGAACTCGGGAAGAAGATCTAATGAGAGCAAGCATGCTCAAGTTTTCCCTGAATAAGGTTCCAAGGAATCATTTTATGCTCGAGCAGACCGTGGTTCCGGAAACAGACAGAGCACATAGGAAAAACATTCTCTTGCAGTATAACAAGTTTGACGCGGCGTCAGCGGAACACCTGGCAAACCGGGATCAGTCTCAAAACTATTATAATATGGTGAGGTCATATTGAGGTTGTCCACAAATCTGGTATCTCAGAATCTTCAAATTGTTAGCCTAAGATGGGGTTAATTTTTGTTCAGCCCATTATACCTAAACGAAGAGTGAAAAGCATAAGGGGTGACCTTTAAATATTTGATAGATCGTATCTTAAATTGTCATGCAATATATTCTCTCCAATGACATTGACCATTAATAAGGAGTTTTTGACCATGTGATGCTTCAAATGGGCCAGGTGAGGTCACATGAACATACAGTGATTGTTTCTAAGCTAATATCTTTCGCACCACATTGAGATAGAGCCTTCATTGTACATTCATTGTGCTGAATTTGTCACTAGGGAGACTATTGATATGCATCATGACGATATTAGGTCACTATATGACCCTGACCTAGCTTGAGAACGAGTCGTTTTCTGCATTTGACCCGTCAGGGCCAGTATAAACTCCACGATGCTAAAAGATAAAATCTAACTCAATTCAGTAAAAATATGTAAGTAAAACCTTGAAGGCCATTTCTATGCAATTTGTTTAATATTCAGGGGACTCTCATTATTGACCTGACAAAAAACGTTACAATTTATCTTTTGACATGTCAAGAGCTTTCTGAACACCTTCGGTAATTTTGCTTCAGCTTCCCAGGAAATTGGGGTAAATACACCCCTGCAGTGGCTCAAGACACTTCGCCCGGGTGGGGGGTCTTTTTAGACCCCCTTCGGGTTTTTCCGAAGTAACGGAAAAACAGCGGCGCGCAGGGCCGCTAAACTTGGTCTAGTTGTTCCTTCATCATTTTTACATCTCCCCGGAAAATTTTAGCTCAAGGTCAAATCAGGTCAGGTCACCAGGCCAGGTGAAGTGACCTCACCTGGGTAAAAATGCTTAGGTCCGCATAACTAAAAGAATGGTTAATCGATCAAGTTGAAACGCATTCCACTATTGGGCCTACCAGGAGCTACAAAATTTGTTCCGGATTTTTTGATATTAAGACCTAAGGTCATGTGCAGAGCAAGGACTCTCCTGTTATTAATACATGGGGATAATCACGAAATGTAGAGCTTTTCTGCAGTAAGTATGGATGAAATCAACTTCAAACATCGGCTGCAACTTGCTCTTAGCTCATTTCTGAAGAAGATGCCGTATTTTTGACTCTGTGACCTTTAAAAGGTCATCTTAGGTCAAATAAGCGTTTTTTGGTGTTTTACTAGATAAATTTTGAATAAACTGAGATAGAACTTTCATTTTGTCACCAAAGTGTTCGTATAGTCACTGCAAGTCAAATGATACACATCATGACTATACCAGGTCAAGTTGGGTCATACTGTTGACTTGGGTGAGGTCAAATTCTTAAATTTGACCCAGCATAGCAATATTATATATCATTCGATTCATATTGACGAGAGGATTGCAATGGTGCATCAACTATGGCTTTATCTTGTTTGGTTTGCAAGCTATTAGTTTAAAAAGGAAACGCTCCTTATGCATGGGTGGCTATTGACATTCCTAAGAATATGCCCAATATTCAGTGACCTGTAGCTCCCTAGGTTTTGACCTGACTTCTTAAAACAGAATGCCACTGTAATGAAAGAGCAACTCAAGAGCTTCGGATTTGTGTTAGAAAAAATGTTTCTAGCTATCATAGTTTCTGAGATATATGAAGCTTCTCTTAGTACACCTCATATTAGTGATTTTGACCTATTTTGACCTCTGGTGACCTAGATATTGACTCAGACAAAGAAAAATGGACTGAAGTATTTTCGATATCATTTTGGAAGAGCTTTTGATTGCCGTTTTGCGCTTTTTTCTAGCTCTCTTAGTTTCTAAGATCGGGGGGCGTCTTTTGAGCCCCCCACCAGGGCGAAGGTGTACCGTACCCGCCACCGGGGCAAGGGGGGGTTAGGCAGTCGGCAGCAAAACAGGATTTATTATCGAGGGGGAGGTGCACATCGACCAGGTTTCCACCAGCCAAAGCCGAAACGCAGTGTAGTGTCGTCGGGAACTTTGATTTCGAGAGTGGCAACTACTCCCCTCTTCTGCTTATTTGAATTCGTCCTTCATACCCTTGATGCTAGGAAAACGTCAAATTGGCAGGCAATTTCAATAGAAAATACAATCGGGCTGGGTGCTCTATGTTTGGACAACAGAAAGGCATATATGTAATTGACATATTGATCTGATCTGGGACCCCTGAGCTGGTTCTAAGCCCATGAGCTCATCTGGTCTTCTTCTAGATGGCTTTAGGGCCCCAAGCTTATCTTGAAATCCAGGTATTGGCACTGGGGCTCCTCTTTAGCCGTCAAGGACCTTTATCTGGTTCGGAACCTCTTAGGCTCTTACGGGCTCCCTCAGCTGGATCTTAAACCCTCTGAGTTGGGTTCGGGCCTCCGGAACAAGAGGGCGAGCAAAAAATCGATGAGAGTGGTCCATGTCCAAGTCGGACGCCTAATGGTGTTCTGGGGAAAGCTTCCCGGTAGCAATCAGGGGTGGCTCAAACCAAAAAAGGTCAGCTTCAAATGGTTCTTACCTTTGTGTTTGCTACTATTCACTGTTCGTACTGTGGCGTTAATTTTCGTTTCCGCCTTCGGCGCCCGGAAATCTGCGTGAAGCGGCACTTGGGTCGTAAGACAGTAAATGATCCGTTGTAAAAGACAGTGGCCAGAATATTTAGAAATATTTACGAATATCCACTTTCCAGACAATCACAGAAGTTAATACCCTTTGCGAGAAGTTTATATTAGATATATAACCTCCTGTTTGCACGATGGGGAGGCACACCATGGGCAGGGGCGGTATTTCGGATGGCTGAGAGGTTATCAGTTTCAGTTATAAATGAACCCATCATTATGCTGTAAGTGACCACTGTATGAGTCAATGCGCTGTGACCTCGGCTTCTTCCCAGATTTACGGTGTAATGCTCAGCCGCACACGCCTGTTTTTGACACCATGCGCCATCTAGGGCAATCGTTTTTACGGAACTGTCAGGAGCTGTTTGATTTATCTCGGTGAGTTGCGCCTTGTACATTGTAGCCAAACCTTCGGTAAGTGTCCCGGCAACGCTGAGTGATGGTCCCCTCCACCCCACCCACCGCGAAGCCATTAGGCTGTTGTCCGGCACGTATCCCGACCGTCGCCGGGCTCACGTACCGGGTGACGACTTAGGATCAGCAGGCTAAAGCTTTTTGTTAGAGGGTTGAGTGATACCCAGACATGTTCTTGCTGCACCACCTTATTCAAACACATGTCATACCGCATAAACATACTCTTTCATCCCTTCGTCGAAATTCGCCTCACGGGCAATACGGCCGCATTGTGTTGAGCGGGAGGAAGTGTCATGGCTATAACGAGCTCTATCCCTCTCGCGCCTCAACAGCGGTATGTCGCGACGGGCGTAATTGATGGATGACTGCGTGCTCTTCCGGTTTTTGTTGAGGTCGGGCTGGAAGCGCTAACTAGCCATGAGAGAAATCAGCAATGAACCAGAGGAAATACAATTACCGCACTGGTAGACTCTTGGATCAACAAAAATGCCACAAAATACCCAATTCGAAAACAAGTACAAAATTGAGCAGATAAATCAATTGTATATCAATCTCAGAGGTTTCACCATCCCTCCTAATCCCCTCCTATCAGCTTGTAAAATATAATAGTTCTGTTTAGTAACGCTCACACTCCATGGCATAAAAAAGAGTTATACATCAAGATGTTATTTCCCCGTGTTCATTCCTTACATTTTCATTCAAGGCATGGACAGGAATAATCTGTTTTCTCCCCTTTATGGAGGGCCCCAGGGCATATGTGAGTTTAGTTTACTACAATACCATTTTTTGGGCGGTGGTTGAATCCCTGACTCTGCACTCGAGACTGTGGCCCCTGCCTCTGTGTATTGGAGGAAATATACCTTAAGTGAAATGTGGTACCTTTATAACGGGGATTTTAGCTGAGATAGCCAAGTTATAAAGTATGCTGGAAAATCCGGTACTCCATGTATCATTTGTCTTGAAACTCAAAAATTTTCGCAGAGAAAAGTTAAACTCAGCCTGAAATGTACCTTTCATGTACTTCAAGCAGCAGGCCACAGTTTTCAGGCTGTTGGTGTGACGACACATGTTGACGTCACGGTGAGCATTGCGGCCAGTCGAAACTCTGGAAGTTTACGGAATATGGTAGTGGTTACGAAATCATGACATCATCCACAGGCAGATATTTCTTATTTTCTCTAGAGGAGTATTTCAAAAATAAAATATTGAGCTTATTTTACATTTCTCAGAGAAATCCTGGATGATCTCCATGATTTTCGGCTAAAAGTATCCCAAATTGCACTAAATTCCAGGAATCGACCAAGGTGCCACATTCCCTTTAAGTCCCACTCCTGAAAGTGAAGCACGTCCTCGTCGACCAACGGAGATTCTCCCCAGGCAGCCGCGACACGCTTTATCTTCAGAGTAAGACACCTAGCTGCCCCGTCCCCCCCAACCGTTCCGAACTTTGGGCCCAACTCAGTCAGGACTATTTGATGACAAGCAGGGACGCAGCCAGAGGCTTGGTGTGGAGGGAAAGGCACCCCCGGGGAGAAAAAGGGCACTGTTTAACGTAACGTGAGAAACTTGCCATATCCTAGCTTATATTAACTTTTGGGCAATTTCCTGGTCCAGGAAAAAGGAAAATCAAGCATCGACAGAGAAGGGAAATTCTGATTAACCCACGCCCCGGAAATCGGGGTCTGAGCCACCTTCACCTCTGGTGGGAGTGAGGGTGCTCGAACACCCCTCAAACTCGGCACCTATGCGGGATGGCGTGAAAATGGGAAAGCTGGTGGATAGCTCATAAAAATTCATGAAGAAACTATATCAGTCACTTTTTGACTCAGGTCAATATTGAGGCCATGATAGGTCAAAGTGAAAGTAGATTTGCACAGTTTTTAAGCTCTAGCGTCTTGACAGAGTTGAGTTAAAATCATTATAAGGCACCATTTGCTTTCTTCTCGTCACAGCAAATCGAATGATGCATAATATGACCATAGCTTCAGGTCTAAAAAACAAAAATGATCTGACCTCAGGTCAAGGTCACTTTAACCTAGCATAGTCAATATGCATATCAATCGACTTGCAATAGCAATCCGAACGCAATAGTATCTAAATAATAGCTGCACTGGCTATTTAAGGCAAGTTAAAGACCTATGTCTGAAAGTTGCTTAAATCTGCTCCCAGATAATCTCTCAGAGGTCACAGGTCAAATTTGCAACATGAACCTGGAAAGGGGCCCATGATACTAAGATTTACAGAATATGAAGGTATTCTCAGCAGTATCTACACAAATACAGCCCAATTTCTGTTTTCCCATGGCTTTCTAATGGGGAGGTAATGGTCTGCATTGACCTTAGGTCATCGATATGAAAAATCCCGGAATATATGTTGTAAAAATCGGTGGGCCCATAATGTGGTATAATTGTCAATCCGATAGATTCACCCATTTCTTACTTATGCCACCTGGCCAACTCATGGAAGTATTTGCATCAGAGAAATAAGTGGAGCCTGTGATATCTCACTATGTGCAAGTGAAGACATATTGGAGTCTAAACTTCATTTCTTATGCCCAATTGGTTTTGTTTCGGTGACTAGTGAGCCCTGGCTGAACGCGGATAAAGTTCCGCGGTTCTACAAAGGGCTGTAGAAGGAGAAGTGGCATCATGACATTAGAAGAGTAAAATATTTGCTGCCGGAATAATTTAGGAGATGCCTTTTAACGCGTTTATATAAAGATCCATATTTCCAAGGATCCCAGTTGGGGTAAGGAAAAGGTAAAGGGGCCGCTGGTTTGGGATGTATATGTGAGTGACAGGGCTGAAAAATTGTGAAAAACTAGTTCTTCATTTAAATGAATCAGTAGAAATCCTGGTTTAGGGGACGGTGCTCTGAGCTCAGGGTACATGCCTTTTCATCACCCCCTCCCTAGAATCCACCAGTATAATGATATATCTATATAATCAACGGCTTCCTAGGCATCACAAACCGTTTTAGCAATGGCCTTAATCCTCTGTTAAAATATTAATTTTACGGTGCAGCTGCGATGCTTAGGCGCAATCTAAGTGTTGCAGCATTAATAGATAGTAATAGTGAGAAAATACGTTTTCCTCTAGTTAATCACCATTAAAAGAATCCTTCCATTAGTTTCCTGATAAATAAGCACAAAATACGAAATGGCAGGGCAAAACCAAGCAGGGAACAAAACGAGCATTTACAGGTGCAACGCAAAACAGGCGGAATAGTGTCACTAACAGAGCAGTAACGGAAGTAGAACTTGAATGACGGAACTGAACTTATCAGAACAGAATTCAAGGGAGCGGGACGAGCACACACAAAAGCGAAAGATAAGGGCTACAAAAATACAATCCAAAGAGAGAACATGTGGAGTTTTGCTTTACCACATCAGAGGCTAATACGAACCCGAATCGAAGAGTCTTAGTTTGAAACAGTACAGGTCCTCAGCTAGATGTAATGGATTCCATACCTAACACGCCTTCTACCTTGATCCAGATGAAACTCTTCGGGGTGACTTGGTAATGTGTGGCTAGGTTTCACACGTAAAAATAGCCAGAATTATCCCATAATGCCTAAGCCAGTACTCCTGGCACG
>JAOTON010001528.1:1082500-1311077 GCA_034440635.1 Lepas anatifera | reverse complement strand
AAGTCTGTGGGAGACCAAAAATCCAGGCGGGTCTTGACCCCTCCCTAACCCCCGGATGCTCACTCATGGTAGTTTCACTTGACCAGAACCAAGCCGCAACAGTGCTAATTGCGTTTTAGACAGAAGTTATAGAACTTCCCATGCTTTCGCCCCTTTTAAACTGCACCATCTCGTCACAGCAAACCAGCGCGACGGCCGCGATAATTCCCACCTCATTTTGTTAGCTGGCCATTGGCTTTCAATCAGTGGTGGACACAAGGGGGCTAGAATGGGTCAAGCCCCCCCTCCCACCGAAATGGCAGAGTGCCTATAGTAAATGCATAACTGAGGGTTGTTCCGAGGCGATGCGGGGATGCCCGAGACCCCCTAACCCCCTCCCCCACACCCAATGAAGTCTTCAATCCGCTACTGTTCCCTATCCTCTCCATCCACTACATACAATCCATCAAGAGGAAAAGAAAAGGCTCTGCTAGTTTAACAGTAAAGTCATGCTAATGTTTCTTTAAGTTTTCAAAACCCTGAAAATTGTCTTTGACAACGCGTTCAGAAAATACTGAAACTATCTTGCATGTTTTCGTTAGAAATATTTGATAATCATTCCAAAAAATAAGACAGACCCCGAAAACGTTGGGAAGCATTTCATGAACTCCAAAGTTTCCAAAGGTATCGACATTGCCCTAAAAATCTTCAGATTTGATGAAAAGTCTCTAAAGTAGCAACCCAGAATTGGCAGGACCCACAATGCCTCCATTTCCTCTAGGTAACATTATGCATCTAACCCACAAGACGGGAGGACAGGACATATCCTTTTCTTCCTTTTCAGCGGCCCTAAGATGTCCGCAACGCCCAGCGGGTCATTTTTGTCCGCTTCATATTTGACGATGTCTCATGGCAAAGCCGTTCAAGAAAATCTTACTGTTTCTTCACCATCTGACTCCTAGTGGTCTTAGCTTAATGTCAATCATACAAATTCTTTTCGGCTTTCCATATGCTATTGCGAGAACAAAATTGGCAAAGCTATCTCACGTTACCCAAAACCTCGCCAAAATAAGTTCCACCAAAATCGTCCTATAAAAACCTAAGAATTTCAAATGCACTTGTATAGCTTGCCCACGCTCTGAAACACACATACATATCATAAACATGAAGATCACTTCACTGGTACCGATTCTGCAGCCTGTCAAAGTCAGAGGACAAAAATGACCCGCTGGGCGTTAATGTGTTAATATTCACATATTTCAAAACGATCGGTGCCCCGTTCTGATTGTATAGAACAAAATCCATTCTAGTGATCATCAAACATATATTTGAAAATTGGAAAACTTTATGAAATAACAACGTGAAAACGTGAACCCCCAAAAAGCTGCTCCTGGATCCGCCATAGGTGGGTAGGCAGGGTTGGATCCAGCCCGACGGTTTAAGGGGGGGTGGAAACGGAGCCCAAAATTGTGAACAACATGTTTTTTAAAGAAAATTGAGGGTCAAAGGGGTGGCAACGGAGGGTTTGGGGGGGCAAATGCCCGATTAGCCCCCTTCCCCTGGATCCGCTAGTGTGGCTAGGTAGTGGGTACTTACTGTCCTCGGGCTCTCACGCTCCAGCTTGTCGAAGTAACTTATCTGCAGAGCAATGAGAGTATTGATCAGCTAATATAAAGCATTAGGTCCACGCATTTTTGTAGGAAAGGCAATCTATCTATTGAAGCAACGTTTTTACAACGTTTAGAACCTGTCTCGTAAATAACACAAAGCACCTCAGTTGCAAAAATGTTAGCACAGATTTAGGTACGCCAGCCACCCTCAAAAGAGATGCTCAACTCACCAGGCTTTGCAACTCACTGGCTCACGATAGCGCGAAACGCTCAAAACAGTAGGTATTCATCCGCGCGCGCACGCCACCGCACACGCCGCATCGAAGAAAGGCGCTAATTTGCAACGAACTTTTGATTCTGGCGACAGATGGCAGGACCATCAGATCTGAGCGTCTGAGTTCAAATCCCGGTCCTGCCTTTTCGTAGATCATGCGGTGATCTATGAGATCATCTAAGCTTCGAAAGGAAGTCTCAATGCACGATCGGTGATCTACGAGATCATCTAAGCTTCGCAGTTGTTATCCCGAAGAAGATAATGGTGAGCCTCATTATTGATCTAGTAGATGAATCACTGATTTAAGCAGTGTTTCCGAGATCACAATGTTGTTTTCTGATGGTCTACGATACCTTGGGATAGTTTATGTTTAGATCAATTTCTAAGCAATCCCAAAAGTGTTTTTCAGTGAGGGACTACCCCGTGGTAAAGTCTGTTTATGCAATTAAAGCTTGAAGTAAACAATTCTTCATCCATCACCGCATGGGGTCATTTCTGACCCTACACCCCCAGTTTCTCGCAATCAATTTCAAGCTGATCTGAACGAGCATCGAGACGCTTTCTGTACCTACGAGGCAATTAATCTCGAAACTTTTTCCCGAAAATTGATTCCAGGTCAGCCCAGGTGAACGAGGTATGACGTCATTCCTAACCCATGTAAGAATTTTTGTCTCTTCTAAAATGAAGTAAACCAATCCCGGATAAGACTCACCTTCAAGAAGAGCTGCATCAAGCTTCTAAGCATCTTCCAAAAGATCTTGGCAGTACAAAACGTTAAAGGGAATGTGGCACCTTGGTTGAATCCTGGAATTTACTGTAATTAGGCGTACATTTAGTCAAAAATAATGAAACCACTCATTATTTGTCTGAAAAATGTACAATAAGCTCAATATTTGGTTTTTAAAAATACTACTCTAAAAAAAGAAATAAATATCAGCCTGTGGATGACGTCACGATCTGGCAACCACTACCATACTTGAAACGCTTCAAGGGCTTCGATTGGCTGATGCTCATCGTGACGTCAGCATATGTCGTCACACCAGTAGCTCACAACAATGGCCGCCGGCGACGGGGGCTGAGGTAGGCCGGTGTCAGGTAGGTTTCAGCTTTTTTCTTCGGAAATATCGAGTTCCAAGACAAATGAAATATGGAGTACCGGGTTTTCCGACCTGCTTTACAACTTTGCTATCTCAGTTAAAATCACGTTGTGAAGGTGCCACATTCCCTTTAATATACCGATTCGTTTAAAGTCAGGTTAATAACCGGATCACCAGAGGTCACCAAAGGTCACACTTCTTGAGTGCGTCTGAATCTTCAGGCTTCAAAGACATTATGATTCAGAAATAGGATTTATATCATTTTGCGGCTACGATTTAAGTATGGAATGATATGCAACCTGGCCTTGCAAAGTACTTAGTAAATGTTGGCCTCGGGCAAAGCCCACCATGTGACACACTAATGTCATCCCGCAAATTATTCGAGTTCTCGGGTAGAGACATATATACACACGGATGCCCTTGACTTTTTTGTAAATCCTGCAAATGACTTGGCTTCTTTTAAAATGCTTAACATATTTCCTAGACTGGCTTTAAGGTAGATACCCGAAAAAATCGATTGTGGTTTCTTGCTATTTGAAAAGTTTTGCTTCCGAAGCTGTCAATTATTGTATCTTCGGTAAATGTTTTCGAGGCTATTATTGAAATATGTAACGGTACCGGTAAAAAGCTGGAACCTGGTCTTCATCTCAATGTTTTCAAAAGCTATTCTAAGTTTTTTAAGTAATTGTTTTTTGTAATAAAATGTCTGTTCTCCTGTCCTTTTTATTTGAATTAATTTTACATAGCGCATAAGAACTACAAAATGAATCAGTTCGCCCTTAAAGTGAAGCATACAATAATTACTCAAGTCTTCAATCGTTTCGTACCTCGGGTCTTCCGTCGTGTTCTACAAAATTCCCAGAATGACGAAATTTTTGCGTCACATACGTCACGTGATCCAGGTATCAGAACTCCTGCGCTCTGACTGTTCAATTGTGATTTTTTAAAGTGTTATATTTCTCAGTTTGGTTCATGGCTTTGGTGAGAAAAATGACTGAAACATTTAGTGGTACGGAAAGCCAAAGCTGGTATTTATCTTACAATCGGTTTCAAGGCCATCTCAGTCCCATTATCAAGTGACAAAAAAACAAGATGTAATACCACACACTGCATAGCTATATAATACTAATTTCGTTAAACCCGATGGAATAATCTTTATCATGCTACTAGCAGTTTAAATATTCAACATCATAACGCGGAATGTTTTCTTCCCTGATCCTTATTTTCGCTTGAGCAGGTTTAGCCAGGCTTTGTACAAGACATATTTGCCAATATTTCTATTTCGTTTTTTTCTGCTGTTCTTTGGATTTGGAGGGCTTTTTAATTTAACGTTGTTTTGTTCTGGATTCGAAAGTGATCTGCACGTAAAAGTAATAACCTTTTGTCACTTTTTCACTTTTTGTCACTTATAATGGGACCGAGATGACCCCGAAACCGGTCGTATGATAAATACAGCTTTTGGCTCTGCGTAGCAGTAAGCCTTTCAGTCATTTCCTATATTTGTGTTCCAAAAGAATTTTGGAATGTTGTTTTTTTCAAGTAAATTTCTCTGTGATAGTTCAAAGTTCTAGACCACTGTTTAGGAAAGATAGCACCTAGTTCTTACAGAAATTGATGGTTATAGCCGAGGCTACATGATTTTATCGATAGTGAGAAATCTCGATAAGTCGTCTAAAAATGTTGACTTTGAGATCGATTTTAAGGGATTTGGAGACTGAATTCGCAAAAATAAGAGAAAAACTTCTGAAACAACTTTTGAGACCCTTTGACCTAGACAATAGTTTTTCCCGTATCTCCCTTTCAATGGTATCTATTTAGGCCCCTGTGACGTCACGTCACGTCACGGCCGAGTACAGCACCCACCATGACCAATGTCACAAGCAGCAAACTCGGGGTAGTTGTGGGTATAAAACCAGAGCGAAGTGGCGGTCATGCAACAGTCTACTGTCCGCTGTACCACTGCAAACATGAAGGTGAGCGTTGTCTCAGACCAGTGGGTGTCCTTGTGTGCGGAAGACCATGGCGGGAAAACTTAAGGTATAAAACCCAAAACTGTTGTTGACTTAACTTAATAATATATGTGCCAATTAGCTTGGCTCCTCGAATCCTGGATATAAAATGGAGAAAATCTTGATTGGTTTTGATTGAAATTCAAATTGCGTGAGTATTCAGATAAAGCGTTTTGCCTCAATACATAATGTTTGAATTTACTCAAGTTTACGTAGCGGGATTCGAGGGAACAGACGAAATAGTAACTAATCGATCTCATTAATCTGAATCTTCACGCATGCAATAGATTAATAGAAAGATGTTTGTTCATCATATGGGTTGCGATCTCGACCTTGGCCGATAATTTTTCCGAAGGCCTATCAAATGTGGTTGAATGAAACGCAAGTTTTGAAAAAAAACATCGGCCAAGTCAAAGAGCATCATTCAAGGTCGAGGCCCATGCAATGACCAATAATGTTTGCAAAAATCTATTGCATAATGACGCATCTGAAAAAGACTGTAACCAAATATCAACCAATGTGAATTCACTAAATTTTACATCTAAGAGAAGAGGAGACCTCGAAATATTTTCTGAATAAATAAGAATCGTGCCCCTCGGTGCAGAGTCCATCAAACTGCTTTCGATATAAATTCAACCATTAAATTTCAGAGTACACTTTATTTCCAGAATCCAAGCCAATGTCATCATTTGTGGGAAGCAGACCCTCATGTTCTTTAAAAGTTGTCTCCATACAAAATTGAAATAAATAACTAAGAATTGGTATACGAACTTGAGAAGCAGTGAATATGTACGGTTTCTTAGGCATTCTCCATATTTTAGATCTACATTGTAAGCATGAAGTATGTGAATCAGTCACTTATTTCCATTCTTCCGCAGTTGCTGCTGCTGGTTGCCCTCGTCACCGTCGCCGCCGCTGCCCCGCAGCATGACAAGGCTGGCTACGGCCACGACGCCCACTACGACACGCCGTACTCGTACGACTACGCCGTCAACGACCCGCACTACGGCGCCCAGTTCTCCAAGAACGAGCACAGCGATGGCAACAACGTGGTGGGAGAGTACAGCGTCGTTCTGCCCGACGGCCGCACTCAGCATGTCAAGTATACTGCTGACCACTACGGTGGCTACAACGCCGTGGTGACTTATGACGGATACGCCAAGACCCCCGCCTACCACCCGGCGGCCCCACACCACGCCGCTTCGGCTTACCACGCCCCGAAGCCTGTGTACCACGCTGCCCCGCGTACCATGCCCCGAAGCCTGTGTACCACGCTGCCCCCGTATACCATGCACCCAAGCCAGCGTACCACCCAGCCCCCCGTCCACAAGGCTGTGTACTAAAATATCTGCCCTTGTCCTAGCCTCAGTACCAATATTAGAAATGTCATCCAGAGAGTGAATATGACTGTTAGAAGACCTTGGTGCGAGATGTGAATATCTGTTTACATTATCGTGTAAATGTTCATGTGTCTGCTCATGCTCCTTATGTGTTTTTTACGTGAATATTTATTGTGGAGAAATATACATCATTGTTCCGTCATTTTTTTCTTTCATTTCACAAAACGGACATGGTTGACTCTGAACGTCACTTAGCTGGTAACTTATGTTAGACAAAAACTAGCTTGCGGTGCTTGCCCATAACTTTTTCGAAATTTAAAATAGCTATGGATATGCGGAAGTGGCCTCTCAAAAATTGACTGTAGCCAAAAGCCAATTTCACATAACTGATACAATTGTACGTTCCCAACACTATCGAAGCAGTTTAGGGCAGCCTTACCACCACTTAAAGTAATCGGGAGAACGTCCATGGTGGCAGGTATGGAAAATACCTGCATCCGAATAGCACCCCTCATATTAGAAATAATAATTACACTATAAACGTCCCTCTGACAAATTTAAACAATAGGTGCTTCAAACTAGGTTTTAACTGTCTGGTCCTAAGGTATGGTAGACTCAGAATAACTCCCACCATAGGAAAAAAACAAACAAAAACAAAAAAAACAAAAACAAAAAACAGAACAAAACAAAACAAAACCAAAAAAGTTCAACTAACCAACTAACCCTACCTAACCATCCGTTCATATTTGCTAACCAACTAACCCTAACTTAAGGACTACTAACTATACTAACCACATCTAAGACTAACAACTAACCAACTCACACCCCTCCCTAACACTCTATCTGTTCTATTACCCTTCTCTCTTCCTCTATGCGGCGGCTACCCAGCCAGAGAGGGTGCTGTAACCTCACCTCCTTGTTGCAGGATAAAGACCCGCGGCATCACGTCATGGTGCTTGCGGGTATTTCTAATAACGCAAAATTATTCTTTTTCAATGGAGGAACTCGAGTAACGTAAACAAACGGTTATTCGATAACAAGGAACGAAATTCAAAAAATTAATCTTTACGCTGGCAAGCCTCTTCACGTACCCTTTTAAATCCTACCTGTGCCCCAGGCTCGGCATCTCTGCCGTAGCAATCCCCTTCCCTCGCAAGTGTTGCTACACTTCGCGACCCATTCCTTGAAATAAGATTCGTCCCTTTGTTCTGCGACATTAAAGTAAACACCCCTCCCGGAAAATTCTCCCCCCACACTTTAGAGGCGGGCAAAGGTGCTTTGCACTGAACGCCTTATAAAAAGCCCTTAACTAACTAACTGGCACTCTCCAAAGTCCTCTAAAGAATGTTAGTTTTTCATATTTATTAAAGTTTCTAGCGACTTACTAACTCTCCTGAAATGGCTTTATTTTATTTTGAGACTTATGGTGCTTTTACTCAGTTCCTTCCCCTTTTTAAGACATTAGAAAATAAGCATTTTTTGGAGTCTCAACGAAGAATTCTTTAATCAACTACACATTTCTTTCATGAATTTCAAACTTCCTTAATTAATGTGTCGATAGATTTGCGTTAAAAATGTATTTCTTAGCTTACCATGTTCCCAAGGGAAATGTAGCAATCTGAGCTTTAGTATCCTAAAACATACTCAAGAAGACCAAAACCAATTCTTAAATGGAATGTGGCACATTCACAAGGTGATTTTAACTGGGATGGCCAAGTTGTAAAGCAAGTTGGAAAACCCAGTACTCCATACTTCATTTGTCTTGGAACTCGAT
Source organism: Lepas anatifera (assembly GCA_034440635.1). Lineage (NCBI taxonomy): Eukaryota > Metazoa > Arthropoda > Thecostraca > Lepadidae > Lepas > Lepas anatifera. The sequence continues at coordinate 1,302,994 of JAOTON010001528.1, read as the reverse complement.
ATTTCCGTAGAAAAAAGCTAAAACCAACCTGACACCAGCCCCCATTAGCCCGTCGCCCAGCGGCCTTTGTTGTGAGCTGCTGGTGTGACGACATATGCTGATGTCACGATGAGCATCAGCCAATAGGAGCCCTTGAAGCGTTTCAAGTATGGCAGTGGTTGCCAGATCGTGACATCATCCACAGGCTGATATTTATTTCTTTTTCTAGAGGAGTATTTTAAAAACAAAATATTGAGCCTATTGTACATTTTTTTCAGAGAAATCATGAGTGGTTTCATTATTCTTCGCTAAAAGTACGCCTAATTTCACTAAATTCCAGGATTCGACCAAGGTGTTACATTCCCTTTAGTCAGCAATACTTAAGTCACGGGATAAATCCCGTCCTGACCGCCCCAACCCCCGGGATCTCCACCCATGATGATAACACACACTACATAGCTATATAAAACGCATTTCGGTAAACCCGATGGAATAATCTTTATCATGCTGCTCGCAGTTCAAATATTCAGCATCATAACGCGGAGTGTTTTCTTCCCTGATCCTCATTTTCGCTTGAGCAAGTCGAGCCAACCTTCATAGGTACATATCGGTAGGTTTTCTGAGCGTTAGTGTTGTGACTGGTATTGATCTCATGGTAGGGTGCGGTCTTTAGAGCAATGGAACTGTGCATAGCGATGGGCCTTTTTCTTGCCTGGCATGTCTTGTTTTGGTATTGGCCTTTGCGTGATTTTCAAGGAATAGAAGTTGATTGGTCCGAAAAAAGTCGAGCCAACCTTGGTGCAAGACAAATTTGCCTATATTTCTACTTAGTTATTTTCTTGCTGTTGTTTGGATTTGGATGACTTCTTTGATTCGGCGTTGTTTTGTTCTGGATTTGAAAGTGATCTGGACGCAACAATAATCACTTTTTGTCACTCTTTCACTTTTTGTCACTTGATAATAGGACTGAGATGGCCCCGAAACCGGTCGTATGATAAATACAACCTTTGGCTTTGCATAGCACTAAACCTTTCAGTCATTTCCTATATTTCTGTTTCAAAAAGTTTTGGAATGCTGTTTTTTTCAAGTAGTAAGTAATATTTTTTATGCGATAGTTCAAGGTTTTACACCACTGTTTAGGACAGATATGACCTAGTTCTTAGAGAAGTTGATGGTCATAGCCGAGGCTACATGATTTGATCGATAGTGAGAAATTTCGATAAGTCGTCAAGAAATGTTGATTTTGTGAGTGATTTTAACCCTATTAGTGTAGGGGGTGGGCGCTCCGAGAGGCTTCCCTGACAGTTTTTCTCGTGGCGTGGTTAAACCTAAATAGATATCGCTTTCATACTTTGTGACTTTTCCTAAAAATCGATTTGGCATCAAGCAAAACTTAAAAGAAAATTTTAAGTGCTCCATGGACGAATCCAAGGACCTGTTTTGGGGGCATGTCAACCGGCTATGAGAAGAACTAGCTTAACTGTGACTTGCTCTATTTCTGGTACAAAATCTCTTGTGTTTATAGCAAAATGCAATGATTGCTTCTTTACTTTATCAATGTGGTTATATCCGTGCTTACTTTGTGGTTTTGTGTTCCATGGGCAGTTCCAGGGGTATATAATTGGGGGAATGTCATATCAGTTGCATAATGCTCTTTGGACAAAAGTAATTCTTTTTTAGCAAATTAGTTTCGTTTTTGGGAGCAGTGGCGGTGGCAGAGCGAGGTTTGAGTGGGGCACTTGGCACGATAATGAATCGTAACCGCATTATTCTGTTGAAATTCTGGCCTCTGAGGTACAGAAATAATAAAGATGTATGATGGATGTCGTATACTATCTTTCACTTACATCGATGCAAATCTACAGTTTCCACCAAGGGCGGATCGAGGGGAAAAACTGGGGGTATAATCTTCATATATTACAAGACATGTACATACATTGATAGGGTGCTTTCAATCGGACTTTGGAGATTGTTTTGCCTCTTTTTACCAATATCTAATATTTCCTAATGATTTTTATGCCAGTGGCGATGTCAGACCATATTTTGAGTCAGGTAACCGGATTCCGAATTCGTCTGAGTGTGGCAAATATCTGATGCGTGGACATGGTTTTTGTGGTTAGAGGACCGAACGCTTAACGCATTGTTGAAGTGATGCATTGTGAACTGGTGCCTTCAGAGTATCTGCCGAACTGCGTTGAATGCTCAGGGTGGCTTTGCTACTTTCGAGATGGCTGGAGAGCCTGGCGCGTGCGTTTGTTTTTTTTAGACGCTTTTCACCCGGCACTCAGAGTGTAGTGGATCTGTTGCCACAGAATTAGCGGCCTTAAGTGTTCCGATGTCGCCAAGACATTAGGTAGGGAAGCTTTTTAGTGTTATGCATTCACCTCTGTAACTTAGTTAATATTCTGTGGGTTCTTAATGTTTATTTCTGCTTTGGTTTTCTGTTGAATTCGTCCCGAAACAGTATAACCTGTTGCTTCTCGATTCTGATTATTTTCCTTGTAATTCCTAACAAATGATGGCTAGAAAAATGACTTACGATAGGTTGAAGACGCACCTAGCCAGGCGTGTATGACACATGTAACATGGGTGCTTATTGAAATACAACCTTAAAACCTGAAAAAGGATGATATCGTATTAAAACAGTTGATTATGAGTACATGAGGGTGTTGAGCCAAATTAACCACCGTGTGGATACATCTTGCCGTTCGTAGTTCCAGACGCTTGGTATAGTTTACATGGTCATATTGGACATATTGAAGTACAAAGAGTTACCGCGGCGCTGTTATTGCATTGAGGCAGTATTGGCAGCGACGCCATGGGACCCTGCATTGTCTGATCTTACGCCGGCCCACTAACCCTTTGAAGCTGTTACCTTCCCCTCCCAACGTACGCACGCCGGAAGAGTTCATACTCAGCGGCGGATCCAGGAATACATTTCGAGGAGAGAGGTGCTAAGGACGAGGGAGCAACAATTATAAGGAGATGCATAACAATTAATGCTCATGATTTCATGAGTTTACTTCGTTTTTTCTGCCACTGGAACCGCCAATGAATTAGCATCAAAATACGTACACAAATTTAGTTTGTATCAGAATCAACATTTCGCAGGCAAAATTTGGGGAACCAAGCCTTTCAATACGAAATGTGGTAATAAGCAACAACTTTGTTATAATGTCCCCCCTTTTTAAATCACCTACATCCGCCCGTCGGAATAAAACAGCAAAAATAGGTTCCTTACATCTCTCAGTACAGATTTATCAGCATAAAATTATGAAACTACACACGAAGTTGCCTACAAATCCGAGAATAGATCAAAGCGCAGTAAGCAGTTGAAAAAAGTTCAAAATATCCTATTCTTTTGTCCCCTGACCTCCTTCTAAAAGTTTTGAATATGTATATAGCTTAACAGAGAGTTCACATCAAAACAAACAAAATGGTTTTGTTTCATTTAAATCCATTGATAACTTTCCAAGATATCATGGGCGGGGCGATGGAGCCCCTCTCCTTCCGATTCTGACTTTTTACAGGGGTGGCGTAATAGGGTTAACCCGCGCCCCACCGGGGGTCCGGCGCCACCTTCGCCCCACCGGGGGGCCATCGATGGCCCCCCTCTAACTCCGAAAATATGGGGGTTAGCGCAAATCAGCAAAGTGCAATAGAAAGCTCGCTAAATTCAGTAAGAAATTACTTAACATGTTTAAGTGCTCAGGTCAATGGTTTGACCTCCAGAGGTCAAATTAGGTCAAGATCGGCTATTTTCACTCAAATATGCAATGATTAAGCAAACTGGGCATAACTCTTATGTCATTAGAGCTATTGAAGCCTGGTAAAGTACATTTGATAGCAAATTGCCAGTACTTTTTCCGCTATGTGGAACGTAAAGACCTCCCGCCAGTGGTTTGACCGCCAGAGGTCACCTCGTGACCTAATATGACCTGAGGTCACGAAAGGTCAAAAAGTGACCTGCTGCCGTATATCAAATGAAAGCCAGTGACAAGACAAACACGATGGTGTTTGTTTCACCGCTGTAGCTCAATTAGGTCAAAAGTTATTGTCAAAATACTGTTTTTGACCTCGGGTGACCTTGGATGACCTAGGAAACGTGAAAGGGCAAATATGACCCCTGGGATCCGTGAAAGGGTGTCCAAAAACGTTGTTCTTAGCAGTCTGAGTATTTGCAATCATTTTTGTGGCTTTTATAACATGAAATAGCTTTTCCCCATGCTTTTCCAATGGGAGAGGTCGCCTCGTGACCTGACCTCAGGGCACGAAATCGAAAAATCCCGGATATACACCTTGTAGACCCTGGAGGGGTCATGAAGTGTAGGAAGTTTCAAATCGATCGACTTTGAAATGTAGTTTTTACAGAGCTCTAAAGGTGAAGTGAGGTGACCTTGGTTGACCTCGTCTGGTGACCTGACCTTGGGTGACCCGGGGTAAAAAATTTCAGGGATGATGGAAAATGATGCAGTGAGAGGTAGAGCCCTCAACCGCGGTGCTGCGCCTCGTCATTTTTCTGCTATCCCGGAAAAACCTTAGGGGGCCATCGATGGCCCCCCGGTGGGGCGAGGGTTAAGACTTTGGAGGCCGAATTCGAAAAAGGACAATACAACTCCTGAAACAACTTTTTGTGACCTTTTGATCCAGCCAATAATTTTTTTGCGTATCTCCCTTTAAATGGTATCTATTTAGGCCCCTGTGACGTCACGTCACGGCACGTGCGAGTACAACACCCACCATGACCAATACCGCAAGCAGCAACCTCCGCGTAGTTGTGAGTATAAAACCAGGGCGGAGTGGCGGTCATGCAACAGTCCACTGTCCGCTGTACCACTTCAAACATGAAGGTGAGCGTTGTCTCAGACAGGTGGTGTCCTTGTGTGCGGAAGACCTTGGTGGGAAAACGTAAGGTATAAAACACAAAACTGTTGTCGATTTAACTTAATAATATATGTACCAATTAGCTTGGCTCCTCGAATCCTGGATATAAAATGGAGCAAATTTTGATTGATTTTGATTGAAATGCAAATTATATTAGGATTCAGATTAAACGCTTTGCCTCAATACATAATGTTTTAATTTACTTAAGTTTATGTAGCGGTACTCGAGGAAACAGACCAAATAATATATAATCGATCTTATCTTCATGATCTTAATATTCATGTATGCAATAGCTTGATAGAAATATGTTTGTTCATCATATGGGTTACGACCTCGAATAATAGCCATCACCTTGGCCGATATTTTTCCAAAGGCCTATTCAATGTTGTTGAATGTCATGCACATTTTTATTTAAAAAATGGTCAAGGCAAAGAGCATAATTCAAGGTCAAGGTCCATTCAGTGACCGGGAATGTTTGCAACAATCTATTGGATAATGACGCATCTGAAAAAGGCTATTACCAAATATCCACCAATGTGAATTCCCTCAATTGTATGTACATCCAAGAGAAGATGAGACCTGCGAAATAGCTTCTGAATAAATAAGAATCATGCTCCTCGGTGCAGCACTGCAGAGTCCATCAAACTGCTGTCGATATCAATTCGATCATTAAATTTCAGAGTACACTTTATTTCTAGAATCGAAACAAATGTCTTTTTGTGGGAAGCAGACCCTCATGTCCTTTAAAAGTTGTCTTCATACAAAATTGAAATAAATAAGAATTGGTATACGAACTTGAGAAGCAGTGAATATGTACGGTTTCTTAGGCATTCTCCATATTTTAAATCTACATTGTAAGCATCAAGTATGTGAATCAGGCACTGATTTCCATTCTCCCCCAGTTCCTGCTACTGGTTGCCCTCGCCACCGTCGCCGCCGCTGCGCCGCAGCATGGCAAGGCTGGCTACGGCCACGACGCCCACTACGACACGCCGTACTCGTACGAGTACGCCGTCAACGACCCGCACTACGGCGCCCAGTTCTCCAAGAACGAGCACAGCGACGGCAACAACGTGGTGGGAGAGTACAGCGTCGTTCTGCCCGACGGCCGCACTCAGCATGTCAAGTATACTGCTGACCACTACGGTGGCTACAACGCCGAGGTGACTTATGACGGATACGCCAAGACCCCCGCCTACCACCCGGCGTCCCCGCACCACGCTGCTTCGGCTTACCATGCCCCGAAGACTGTGTACCACGCTGCCCCCGTGTACCATGCCCCGAAGCCTGTGTACCACGCTGCCCCCGTATACCATGCACCCAAGCCAGCATATCACCCAGCCCCCGTCCACAAGGCTGTGTACTAAAATATCTGCCTTTGTCCCAGCCTCAGTACACTATTAGAAATGTCATGCAGAGAGTGAATATGACTGTTACAAGACCTTGGTGCGAAATGTGAATATCTGTTTACATTATCGGGTAAAGGATAATGTGTCTTTTCATGTTCCTTATGTGTTTTATACGTGAATATTTATTATGGAGAAATATACATCAGTGTTCCTAATTTTTTTCATTTCTCAAAACGGACATGGTTAACTCTGAACGTCACTTAGCTGATAACTTAACTTAGACAAAAACTAGCTTGCGGTGCTTGCCCATACCTTTTTCGAAATTTAAAGTAGCTATGGATATGCGGAAGTGACGTCTCAAAAAGTTGACTGTCGCCAAAAGCCAATTTCACATAACTGATACAATTGTACGTTCCCGACACTATCAAAGCAGTTTAGGGCACGTTTACCATCACTTAAATTAAACGGGAGCAGGCACAGTCCCAAGGGGGAAGGGCATCCACGTCATCCCCCTGTTCGAACTTAAGACAATATAAAGGGGAGCATGTAGTCTGGCGCCCACCAAAGCCCACCAAAGAATGGTAGTTTTTCACATTTATTCAAGTTTCTAGCGACTTACTAACTCTCCTGAAATGGTGTTCTTTTCTTTTCAGACTTATTGTGTTTTACTCAATTTGTTCCCCTTTTAAGACATTAGATAATAAACAATTTTTTAGCAGTCTTAACGGAGAATTCTTCAAGCAACTACATATTTTTCTCATGAATTTCAAACTACCTTAATCAATGTGTCGATAGATTTGTGTTAAAAGATATTTCTTAGCTTACCACGTTCCCAAGGGAGATGTAGCAATCTGAGCTATAGTATCGTAAAGCATATATAGGAAGACCAAAATGTATTCTTTTTTAAGAAGAGCAGCTTATTTTTTTAAACAAGGAGACGAGAAATTAAGGAATCACAATGGTTAAACCTAATAAATAGACTAACCATGCCACCCCTAATAAATCATGCATGCCTAAGATTGTAAGCCGTTTGGCTTCAGCCCGTCACTCACAATGAATGCAGTAGCATTGTATTGGATAAGTATTGGGATCGATTCTGCTAAGGCACTAGTCCAATCTCTGTCCGACGCAGACCAGTTGCCAATTGACGCGCGAGAGCTGGACCGGACCGGAGCTGATCGTTACTGAGCACTGAAAAACAGTTTGAGATCAAGGAGCGATCTCGAAGATCACCAGAGCTACTAGCACTAAAGTAGGTCGTGATCTTCCAGATCATGAATCTCCGAGATAGTTTTCAAGCAATTTAATCTCGAAGACTCTTCAGATCTATATTTGTATCTGATCTCCGAGATCATGCCGTGATCTCCAAGATAATAATCCTAGATCAACGAGCGATCTCGGAGATCACCAGAGCTACTAGCACTTAAGTAGATCGTGATCTTCCAGATCATGAATCTCCGAGATAGTTTTCATGCAATTTAATCTCGAAGACTCTTCAGATCTATATTTGTCCCTGATCTCCAAGATCATCGCCTAAACCCATTAACGCCCGCACCTACTTCCAGCTTTCAGATTGGCGAAACAAATGTGTTCCTATGTTTAAAATATGCCAAATAAGATGTTCCTTAAGTTTTAAACCGATACCACTTTTAGATTCTGAGATATGACACCGGACAAAAATGACCCGCTGGGCGTTTGGGACATCGGCTGGCACGACGCGGCCGGCTCCCGGGCGGCGCGGTCACCGCACTCAGCGGCCGGATGCGCATCGCTTTTACTGCAGTTTTGTGAAGTGTTTTTATATCCTCTTGTATATTGGTCATGGTTAAATGTTTAGACAGTTTTATGCTCTCCAGGTTTAATCATAGACAACACAAGTCGCATATTTGCAAATAGTATACAACAGCGGCTAGCCTAGACTGATGATTTGCGGGGATGGACTTAAATTGTTGAAATCACAGTATTTTAAGAATATTTTTGTATAGTATAGCATAGTAATATTAAGAATATAAGGTGAATATCAAAGGTTTTGGGAAACCATTTCTTTTGTCCCTTCCCCCTTCCTCCTCCGTCTCCCAGACTTCGTGACTGACGCTCACTGAGCTTTCAACGAGTACGTAATCGTAATATGCAGCATACAGATGAAAAGTTTTGAAAACTCAATCCGATATCTCCCCCTACGCGGTTTACATTAGCTTGACTAATCTCCAAATCTCCAAACGGGTCCATTTCCATATTTCCAACTTTTCTTTGGAGCAAGTAGCGCGTTCAATAGTTGCATTAATGTGAGCCTCCGCATTTCCAGGCACGCCGCTGGTCATTGTAACGCCGGTCAGCGCATCATCTTTTTCATCCTCATGACTAATGTATTTTGTGATGGCATTCTCATGATATCACCTGATTCAACAACCTATTTTGCTTCTTTTCCTGAAAAACATTTGATCTGTGGCATTGCTAACAACTATGCTTTCGATATATTTATGTCTCCAAGGCTGGATATTTCTTCTCGATCCAGGATGGGTACTGGATGGTTTAACACTGGCAATGCAATCCAAGCCCTACACAAAGTCTGTGGGAGACCAAAAACCCAGGCGGGTCTTGACCCCTCCCCTAACCCCCGGGATGCTCACTCATGGTAGTTTCACTTGACCAGAACCAAGCCGCAACAGTGCTAATTGCGTTTTAGACAGAAGTTATAGAACTTCCCATGCTTTTGCCCCTTTTAAACTGCACGATCTCGTCACAACAAACCAGCGCGACGGCCGCGATAATTCCCACCTCATTTTGTTAGCTGGTCATTGGCTTTCAATCAGTGGTGGACACAAGGGGGGCTAGAATGGGTCAAGCCCCCCTCCCACCGAAATGGCAGTGTGCCTATAGTAAATGCATAACTGAGGGTTGTTCCGAGGCGATGCGGGGATGCTCGAGACCCCTAACCCCCTCCCCCATACCCAATGAAGTCTTCAATCCGCTACTGTTCCCTATCCTCTCTATCCACTACATACAATCCATCAAGAGGAAAAGAAAAGGCTCTGCTAGTTTAACAGTAAAGTCATGCTAATGTTTCTTTAAGTTTTCAAAACCCTGAAAATTGTCTTTGACAACGCGTTCAGAAAATACTGAAACTATCTTGCATGTTTTCGTTAGAAATATTTGATAATCATTCCAAAAATAAGACAGACCCCGAAAACGTTGGGAAGCATTTCATGAACTCCAAAGTTTCCAAAGGTATCGACATTGCCCTAAAAATCTTCAGATTTGATGAAAAGTCTCTAAAGTAGCAACCCAGAATTGGCAGGACCCACAATGCCTCCATTTCCTCTAGGTAACATTATGCATCTAACCCACAAGACGGGAGGACAGGACACATCCTTTTCTTCCTTTTCAGCGGCCCTAAGATGTCCGCAACGCCCAGCGGGTCATTTTTGTCCGCTTCATATTTGACGATGTCTCATGGCAAAGCCGTTCAAGAAAATCTTACTGTTTCTTCACCATCTGACTCCTAGTGGTCTTAGCTTAATGTCAATCATACAAATTCTTTTCGGCTTTCCATATGCTATTGCGAGAACAAAATTTGCAAAGCTATCTCACGTTACCCAAAACCTCGCCAAAATAAGTTCCACCAAAATCGTCCTATAAAAACCTAAGAATTTCAAATGCACTTGTATAGCTTGCCCACGCTCTGAAACACACATACATATCATAAACATGAAGATCACTTCACTGGTACCGATTCTGCAGCCTGTCAAAGTCAGAGGACAAAAATGACCCGCTGGGCGTTAATGGGTTAATATTCACATATTTCAAAACGATCGGTGCCCCGTTCTGATTGTATAGAACAAAATCCATTCTAGTGACCATCAAACATATATTTGAAAATCGGAAAACTTTATGAAATAACAACGTGAAAACGTGAACCCCCCAAAAAGCTGCTCCTGGATCCGCCATAGGTGGGTAGGCAGGGTTGGATCCAGCCCGACGGTTTAAGGGGGGTGGAAACGGAGCCCAAAATTGTGAACAACATGTTTTTTTAAAGAAAATTGAGGGTCAAAGGGGTGGCAACGGAGGGTTTGGGGGGGGCAAATGCCCGATTAGCCCCCTTCCCCTGGATCCGCTAGTGTGGCTAGGTAGTGGGTACTTACTGTCCTCGGGCTCTCACGCTCCAGCTTGTCGAAGTAACTTATCTGCAGAGCAATGAGAGTATTGATCAGCTAATATAAAGCATTAGGTCCACGCATTTTTGTAGGAAAGGCAATCTATCTATTGAAGCAACGTTTTTACAACGTTTAGAACCTGTCTCGTAAATAACACAAAGCACCTCAGTTGCAAAAATGTTAGCACAGATTTAGGTACGCCAGCCACCCTCAAAAGAGATGCTCAACTCACCAGGCTTTGCAACTCACTGGCTCACGATAGCGCGAAACGCTCAAAACAGTAGGTATTCATCCGCGCGCGCACGCCACCGCACACGCCGCATCGAAGAAAGGCGCTAATTTGCAACGAACTTTTGATTCTGGCGACAGATGGCAGGACTATCAGATCTGAGCGTCTGAGTTCAAATCCCGGTCCTGCCTTTTTGTAGATCATGCGGTGATCTATAAGATCATCTAAGCTTCGAAAGGAAGTCTCAATGCACGATCGGTGATCTACGAGATCATCTAAGCTTCGCAGTTGTTATCCCGAAGATAATGGTGAGCCTCATTATTGATCTAGTAGATGAATCACTGATTTAAGCAGTGTTTCCGAGATCACAATGTCGTTTTCTGATGGTCTACGATACCTTGGGATAGTTTATGTTTAGATCAATTTCTAAACAATCCCAAAAGTGTTTTTCAGTGAGGGACTACCCCGTGGTAAAGTCTGTTTATGGAACTAAAGCTTGAAGTAAACAATTCTTCATCCATCACCGCATGGGGGTCATTTCTGACCCTACACCCCCAGTTTCTCGTAATCAATTTCAAGCTGATCTGAACGAGCATCGAGACGCTTTCTGTACCTACGAGGCAATTAATCTCGAAACTTTTTCCCGAAAATTGATTCCAGGTCAGCCCAGGTGAACGAGGTATGACGTCATTCCTAACCAATGTAAGAATTTTTGTCTCTTGTAAAATGAAGTAAACCAATCCCGGATAAGACTCACCTTCAAGAAGAGCTGCATCAAGCTTCTAAGCATCTTCCAAAAGATCTTGGCAGTACAAATCGTTAAAGGGAATGTGGCACCTTGGTTGAATCCTGGAATTTACTGTAATTAGGCGTACATTTAGTCAAAAATAATGAAACCACTCATTATTTCTCTGAAAAATGTACAATAAGCTCAATATTTGGTTTTTAAAAATACTACCCTAAAAAAGAAATAAATATCAGCCTGTGGATGACGTCACGATCTGGCAACCACTACCATACTTGAAACGCTTCAAGGGCTTCGATTGGCTGATGCTCATCGTGACGTCAGCATATGTCGTCACACCAGTAGCTCACAACAATGGCCGCCGGCGACGGGGGCTGAGGTAGACCGGTGTCAGGTAGGTTTTAGCTTTTTTCTACGGAAATATCGAGTTCCAAGACAAATGAAATATGGAGTACCGGGTTTTCCGACCTGCTTTACAACTTTGCTATCTCAGTTAAAATCACGTTGTGAAGGTGCCACATTCCCTTTAATATACCGATTCGTTTAAAGTCAGGTTAATAACCAGGTCACCAGAGGTCACCAAAGGTCACACTTCTTAAGTGCGTCTGAATCTTCAGGCTTCAAAGACATTATGATTCAGAAATAGGATTTATATCATTTTTGCGGCTACGATTTAAGTATGGAATGATATGCAACCTGGCCTTGCAAAGTACTTAGTAAATGTTGGCCTCGGGCAAAGCCCACCATGTGACACACTAATGTCATCCCGCAAATTATTCGATCATCATCATCATCGTTGGTGTTTAAGGGCGCACCGACAACACGGGTCATGTGGCGCCCATAACACTAGACAAGATATATACAGTATAGTTTCAGCGTCTCACAGGGCTAAAAGTGTGTCAAAGGTAAAAGCAGCAAGTTAACAACATTTCAACAAGTAAGGTGTAAAACAGGTTAAGTTTTTAAAACAAAATCAAAAGGTCATACGTAAAAAACAGAACAATAATACAACAATAATATAAATAAAAACAAAATGAATAGAATAAAATGTAAAAACTGACCATAGTCGCAGACATTTTAACATCACATACCAAGGTCAGCGAAAAGGTAAAATGAACTTATACACCATGTAAAACCTGAAAAACTACGAGGGTGAATATATGACATTAAATCCAACGCTCCTCAGATATAACATAATGGTAGCAATATCCACAGCACGATGCTCGCCCAAAAGAGAATTCATTGTCGGAGATCCCTGCAGAAAGCGGTTTCTCTCTATCTCAAAGTCACGGCAATCTAAAAGGATATGTTTGACTGTGAGCCTGTCGCCACAGCGTGGACACTCCGGCGGGTCACGACGAGATAAAAGATATGAATGGGTTGAATGAGTGTGTCCCCGTCGCAATCTACACAGGACAACCTCCTCCCTTCTGGAGCCTGCACTACTTGAGGTCCACGATCCTAAGCGTGGTTTCAGCTCGCGGAGCATCCTACCTTTAAAATCACAATCCCATCGACGTTGCCAGTCGCTAAAAACATACATTTTAACTTGCGCGTACATGTCAAAAAATGGAACACGAAGACCTGGGGGGCAGCATGTTCTGCCCCCGTCTTTGCACATCGATCTGCCCGCTCATTTCCGGCGATTCCGCGAAGAGAAGAGGAGACCTCGAAATATTTTCTGAATAAATAAGAATCGTGCCCCTCGGTGCAGAGTCCATCAAACTGCTTTCGATATAAATTCAACCATTAAATTATTCGAGTTCTCGGGTAGAGACATATATACACACGGATGCCCTTGACTTTTTTGTAAATCCTGCAAATGACTTGGCTTCTTTTAAAATGCTTAACATATTTCCTACACTGGCTTTAAGGTAGATACCCGAAAAAATCGATTGTGGTTTCTTGCTATTTGAAAAGTTTTGCTTCCGAAGCTGTCAATTATTGTATCTTCGGTAAATGTTTTGGAGGCTATTATTGAAAATGTAACGGTACCGGTAAAAAGCTGGAACCTGGTCTTCATCTCAATGTTTTCAAAAGCTATTCTAAGTTTTTTAAGTAATTGTTTTTTGTAATAAAATGTCTGTTCTCCTGTCTTTTTATTTGAATTAATTTTACATAGCGCATAAGAACTACAAAATGAATCAGTTCGCCCTTAAAGTGAAGCATACAATAATTACTCAAGTCTTCAATCGTTTCGTACCTCGGGTCTTCCGTCGTGTTCTACAAAATTCCCAGAATGACGAAATTTTTGCGTCACATACGTCACGTGATCCAGGTATCAGAACTCCTGGGCTCTGACTGTTCAATTGTGATTTTTTAAAGTGTTATATTTCTCAGTTTGGTTCATGGCTTTGGTGAGAAAAAATGACTGAAACGTTTAGTGGTACGGAAAGCCAAAGCTGGTATTTATCTTACGATCGGTTTCAAGGCCATCTCAGTCCCATTATCAAGTGACAAAAAACAAGATGTAATACCACACACTGCATAGCTATATAATACTAATTTCGTTAAACCCGATGGAATAATCTTTATCATGCTACTAGCAGTTTAAATATTCAACATCATAACGCGGAATGTCTTCTTCCCTGATCCTTATTTTCGCTTGAGCAGGTTTAGCCAGCCTTTGTACAAGACATATTTGCCAATATTTCTATTTCGTTTTTTTCTGCTATTCTTTGGATTTGGATGGCTTTTTTAATTTAACGTTGTTTTGTTCTGGATTCGAAAGTGATCTGCACGTAAAAGTAATAACCTTTTGTCACTTTTTCACTTTTTGTCACTTATAATGGGACCGAGATAACCCCGAAACCGGTCGTATGATAAATACAGCTTTTGGCTCTGCGTAGCAGTAAGCCTTTCAGTCATTTCCTATATTTGTGTTCCAAAAGAATTTTGGAATGTTGTTTTTTTCAAGTAAATTTCTCTGTGATAGTTCAAAGTTCTAGACCACTGTTTAGGAAAGATAGCAACTAGTTCTTACAGAAATTGATGGTCATAGCCGAGGCTACATGATTTGATCGATAGTGAGAAATCTCGATAAGTCGTCTAAAATTGTTGACTTTGAAATCGATTTAAAGGGATTTGGAGACTCAATTCGCAAAAATAAGAGAAAAACGTCTCAAAGAACTTTTTGTGACCTTTTGACCTAGCCAATAGTTTTTCCCGTATCTCCCTTTCATTGGTATCTATTTAGGCCCCTGTGACGTCACGTCACGTCACGGCCGAGTACAGCACCCACCATGACCAATGTCACAAGCAGCAAACTCGGGGTAGTTGTGGGTATAAAACCAGAGCGGAGTGGCGGTCATGCAACAGTCTACTGTCCACTGTACCACTGCAAACATGAAGGTGAGCGTCGTCTCAGACCGGTGGTGTCCTTGTGTGCGGAAAACCATGGCGGGAAAACTTAAGGTATAAAACCCAAAACTGTTGTCGATTTTACTTAATAATATATGTACCAATTGGCTTGGCTCCTCAAATCCTGGATATAAAGTGGAAAAGATTTTGATTAATTTTGATTAAAATTCAATTTAAGTGAGTATTCAGATAAAGCGTTTTGCCTCAATACATAATGTTTGAATTTACTCAAGTTTACGTAGCGGGATTCGAGGGAACAGACGAAATAATAACTAATCGATCTCATTAATCTGAATCTTCACGTATGCAATAGATTAATAGAAAGATGTTTGTTCATCATATGGGTTGCAATCTCGACCTTGGCCGGTAATTTTTCCGAAGGCCTATCAAATGTGGTTGAATGAAACGCAAGTTTTGAAAAAAAACATCGGCCAAGTCAAAGAGCATCATTCAAGGTCGAGGCCCATGCAATGGCCAATAATGTTTGCAAAAATCTATTGCATAATGATGCATCTGAAAAAGACTGTAACCAAATATCAACCAATGTGAATTCACTAAATTTTACATCTAAGAGAAGAGGAGACCTCGAAATATTTTCTGAATAAATAAGAATCGTGCCCCTCGGTGCAGAGTCCATCAAACTGCTTTCGATATAAATTCAACCATTAAATTTCAGAGTACACTTTATTTCCAGAATCCAAGCCAATGTCATCATTTGTGGGAAGCAGACCCTCATGTTCTTTAAAAGTTGTCTCCATACAAAATTGAAATAAATAACTAAGAATTGGTATACGAACTTGAGAAGCAGTGAATATGTACGGTTTCTTAGGCATTCTCCATGTTTTAAATCTACATTGTAAGCATGAAGTATATGAATCAGACACTGATTTTGATTCTCCCGCAGTTCCTGCTGCTGGTTGCCCTCGCCACCGTCGCCACCGCTGCGCCGCAGCACGGCAAGGCTGGCTACAGCAACGACGCCCACTACGACACGCCGTACTCGTACGAGTACGCCGTGAACGACCCGCACTACGGCGCCCAGTTCTCCAAGAACGAGCACAGCGATGGCAACAACGTGGTGGGAGAGTACAGCGTCGTTCTGCCCGACGGCCGCACTCAGCATGTCAAGTATACTGCTGACCACTACGGTGGCTACAACGCCGAGGTGACTTATGACGGATACGCCAAGACCCCCGCCTACCACCCGGCGGCCCCGCACCACGCCGCTTCGGCTTACCATGCCCCGAAGCCTGTGTACCACGCTGCCCCCCGTGTACCATGCCCCCAAGCCAGTGTACCACGCTGCCTCCGTGTACCATGCCCCCAAGCCAGTGTACCACGCTGCCCCCGTGTACCATGCCCCGAAGCCAGTGCACCACACTGCCCCCGTGTACCATGCCCCGAAGCCTGTGCACCACGCTGCCGCCGTGTACCATGCTCCCAAGCCTGTGTACCACCCAGCTCCCGTCCACAAGGCTGTGTATTAAAATATCCGCCGTTGTCGCAGCCTCAGTACCACTATTAGAAATGTCATCCAGAGATTGAATCATTCAAAACCTTGATGCAAGATGTGGATAGCTGTTCACATTATCGTGTAAGTGTTCATGTGTGTCCTCATGTTCCGTATGTGTTGTTTACGTGAATATTTATTGAGCTGAAATATACATCATTGTTCCGCCAGCTGTTCTTCCATTTTTAAAACTGATACGGGTGAATCTGAAGGTCACTTAGCCGGTAACTTTGATAACTTAACAAAATATGTAACTAAACAAAATATAACTTAGCGACTGTGACAAAATATAGCTTGCGGGGCTGGACCGAACAATTTGTGAAAATTAGAATACGGATGTGCGGGAGTTACGCCTCAAAATTTAAGTGTCACAAAAACAGTTATTTTCATACAACTGGTACATTATCACTCTCTCGTCTCTACCAGTGCAGAATAGGGCTCGTTCACTCTAACTCATAAGATGAAAAAATAGTGATAAATCGCTTATATAAATGTAAAGGTGTTGTAATAGTCGATCAGGAAGATTACAAAAGAAAGCACAGACAAATAGCATCAAATATACATCATTGTTCCGCCATTTATTCTTTCATTTCTCAGAACTGATGCGTTTGAGTCTGAAGGTCACTTAGCTGGTAACGTAAGTAAGAGAAAATCTCACTTGCAGTGCTTGCCCGTGCCATTTTTGAAAATTCGAAATAGCCATCTATATGCGGAAATTAAGTGGCGTCAAAAGCCAAATTAACAGAACTAATACGTTTTTACCCTCCAAACTCTACCAATGCAATTAAGGCTTCGTCCACCATCGCTCAATGTAATCGACAGTCATAACCCACACCCCCCCACCGGGGATCCAGCGCCACCTTTGCCCCACGGGGGCCATCAATGGCTCGCGTCTAACTCCGAGAATATGGGGTTAGCGCAAATCTGCAAAATACAGTGGAAAGCTCCTGTGAATTAGTTATCATTTTACTTCGCATCCCTAAGCGCTCAGGTAAATGACCTCCATTGACCTCCAGTGGAATTGACCTCCAGTGATCAAGTCAGGTCACAATAGGCTATTTCCACTAAAATATGCGACGCTTAAGACAGCTGGGCATAGCTCTCAGACAACTAGAGCTATTGAGATCTAGGTAAAGTACATTTGATAGGAAAATACCAGGGATTTCTCTGCTATGTGAAACATAATTTCCTCCCGCCAGTGGTTTGACCTCCAGAGGGCTCCTCTTGACCTAAGATGATTTGAGGTCACGAAGGGTCATAAAGTGACCTTGCCGAATACCAAATGAAAACCAGTGATGAGACATACACAATGAGGTGTAATTCATCGTTCTAGCTTGATTAGGTCAAAAATTATATTCAAAATACTGTTTTTGATCCCTGGTGACCTGTGATAACGTCATATAGGTTAAAGGGCAAATATTTCCCCGGAATCCGTGAAAGGGTGGCCAACAATGTTTTTATAAGAACTTTGAGCCTTTTCAATCATTTTTGTGACGTTTAGATCATTCGACACCTTTTCACCGTGTTTTTCAATGAGTGGTCACCTCGTGACCTGACCTCAGCTCACTAAATCGAAAAATCTCGGACCAAATTTTGTAGACCCTGGAAGGGTCATAAAGTGTAAAAGTTTCAAATCGATCGGCTTAGAAATATAACTATGGTAGAGCTCAAAAGTTGAAGTGAGGTGACCTTGGTTAACCTCGCCTGGTGACCTGACCTAGTGTGGCCCGGCGTAAAAAATCCAGAGATGGTGGGAAAATGATGGGGTGAGAGATAGACCCCTCAACCGATGTGCTGCACCTCGTGGTTTTTCTGTTATTCTGAAAAATACATTAGAGGAGCCATCAAAAGCCCCGGTGGAGCCTGGGTTAAAACAGCATTTCCAATCACTGAAGCAGGGAGTAAAGAAAACAACATCGATACAAACAAGTGTAAATTGTCAGTCTTCATTATTCCATCAACAATCGTACGCAGGTCAAGTTCAGGGCGCTTGCGGTATGAGATCAGGTGAACGTACCCTCCGCACTTCGTGAAGTGTGCCAAGAGCGCGTATCTATGATAAAGGCCGCTACTTTCATCTTTGAAAACAAATACCCACGGTTTTAATCTTTGCCTCATTACTTTGAAACATGCTTTTGTAAGACAGTCATTTTGAAGGCCTCGTTCAAGAATATATTTCTAAAACTATTATTCAATTTAATAACTTGAAGTTTTTTCAGCAAAAAACAATTATTTCAAACTTTACCTTTGATTTTTTCTCATTGGAACCATTTTATATCTAATTCTTCCCACCTATCACTATCCTAATTGGATCAAATACCTGTAGAAGAAATGGCTACCCAGGAAAATGTAAAAGTGTCGGAGGCTATAACTCCTTAACGGTTTAACGTCGACTTAATGCTACAGGCCTGCCGATAGCTCCATGCACAAAGTTTCAAGAAAACTGGCGATATATGGGTATAAGGTCTGTGCTGAAATATCGTGAAATCCCCCTGGTAAGAGGTTTTAGCACAAATATGCTTTATGAGGACCCAAAGTGACACTGATGATTTTTTGCCTTGATTTATTCAACAATATTTCAAGTTTGTAACTAGTACCTAAGACATGTTATACGTATGTACAATCACCGGTGTATAAGCCACGCTTAGGACATATAGTTTGAGGAGTTAAAGGTAAGACTGATTAAGGTTAAGAATTGCCCGGCCATGCCCCAAGAACACCCAGGGAGGACGGGATTGACAAGGTAGAAAGTTTTGCCGTTTTCTACGAAAGCGGTCTGGTCTGGGAGAAACAAAATGCCGATCAAGTGTTCTCGGCATAGTCTATTAAATATCATGGAATCTTGTGCACGCCAAGGAGTCACATTCCAGATTTTAGGAAGTGCAATAACTTGACCTGGCACCTGAAAAGGCCTTGACTTGAAATTTACAGAAATGTTGCCAAAAGGACCGGAGAACAGCTACCCAGACAATGGATGCGCGTTTTCCGACCGCCACAGAAAACCCCTAAGGAAGGCCAAGAAAGGCCTCCTCCAGGGCGAACGTTGTAAAACCCATCAGACTGCAGACTGCAGTCTTTAAGCTTGGCCCACGGGGATGGGGCTATAGCCCCTAGCCCCAAGCTGAATCGACCACTGACTCGACCAACATCCTCCCTTATAACAATTATATTGCTCAGGGGCGTAGCCAGGATTTCGCTCAGGGAGGGGCGGCGCCCCGAAAAGGGCCTCTGCGACAGCGCCAAAAGGGCCCTTATGGGTGAAAAGGGCAATGCTTGTTACAGAATAGAGTGCTGAAGAGGGCTTTAGAGGTTTCTGTCTGGTGTAAAATGCCAAATTTGGCCACAGAGCATAGTGCGGGCGAGCCGTACTTCGCGCGGCTCGTGTCCTCAGGGGGCCTTTCGGGCCCTCAGGGAGGGGCGGCTCTCCCTGCCGCCCCCCCTTGGCTACGCCCCTGATACTGCTCCTCTTTTTCAATTTCATAAATGATATGTTCGATTCTATGGCTTTCAATACCAAATAAATAAGTAGGCTTGTTTCGCCATCCCCGATGTAAGCGGAGCTCTTCTATTCCCGTATTTGATGTAGGACACATAAAATTATCTTCGCAAGCTCGCCATTATACTCAGCAGAAATTGCAAGCCTCCCAAACTATAAGCATCTAAAAAACATCAGTAGCCGAGCAAGCTGGCTCCCGAGAAACCCTTCCAACAGGGAAAGAGTTGGCGACGCCCTATGACCCTGGCAGTTGATGCGTCGATAAGCCCCAACAATTATTATTATTACATCAGTAGCCGGCTGCCTCCACTTCAAGTCCAACCGAACTTGACATTGACAGCAGTTATTTGGCAGAGTCACGGGCGCGTACTACGCCCACCATGACCAATACCGCAAGCAGCGACCTCCGGGTAGTTGTGGGTATAAAACCAGGACGGAGTGGCGGTCATGCAACAGTCTACTGTCCGCTGTACCACTGCAAACATGAAGGTGAGCGTTGTCTCAGACAGGTGGTAGAACCGTGGGTCGGACAGCATGGTGGAAAAAGTTAAGGAATAAAACGCAGAGCTGATTTCCATATAGTTCCAGTGATGCATTTCAACGTACCGTAATCTTTCTTGTGAAAACCAATAGTGCGGAACAGATCCACGTATCCCTCAAAATATATGCATACAATAACATACCTAGCAAGAAGGAGGGGGCAGCAAGGGGCTCCATTCCTCTGATGCGGAAAAATTGTAACCAATTTTCCTCAAAGCACTATCTTTTTCCACGGTTTCACCTGGGTTTCCCCACTCTATTCGAACGTTTCGGCTCCGTCCCTCAAAGCTTGTAGGTATATGAGATATACCATAAAAAAATCCGTTGAAATAAACAAGGGTGATTTAGCCGAGAAAAGGCATGCTTCAGTTTCTTTAACCACGCTTTAAGCAGAACATCAAGCCTGTAAATCGAGCACTGATTTCCATTCTCCCACAGTTCCTGCTGCTGGTTGCCCTCGCCACCGTCGCCGCCGCTGCGCCGCAGCATGGCAAGGCTGGCTACGGCCACGACGCCCACTACGACACGCCGTACTCGTACAACTACGCCGTCAACGACCCGCACTACGGCGCCCAGTTCTCCAAGAACGAGCACAGCGATGGCAACAACGTGGTGGGAGAGTACAGCGTCGTGTTGCCCGACGGCCGCACTCAGCATGTCAAGTATACTGCTGACCACTACGGTGGCTACAACGCCGAGGTGACTTATGATGGATACGCCAAGACCCCCGCCTACCACCCGGCGGCCCCGCACCACGCAGCTTCGGCTTACCATGCCCCGAAGCCTGTGTACCACGCTGCCCCCGTGTACCATGCCCCGAAGCCTGTGTACCACCCAGCCCCCGTCCACAAGGCTGTGTACTAAAATATCTGCCTTTGTCCCAGCCTCAGTACCAATATTAGAAATGTCATCCAGAGAGTGCATATGACTCTTACAAGACCTTGGTGCGAGATGTGAATATCTGTTTACATTATCGTGTAAATGTTCATGTGTCTGCTCATGCTCCTTATGCGTTGTTTACGTGAATATTTATTGTGGAGAAATATACATAATTCTTCCGTCATTTTTTCTTCCATTTCGCAAAACGGACATGGTTGACTCTGAACGTCACTTAGCTGGTAACTTAAGTTAGACAAAAACTAGCTTGCGGTGCTTACCCATACCTTTTTCGAAATTTAAAATAGCTATGGATATGCGGAAGTGACATCTCAAAAGTTGATTGTCGCCAAAAGCCAATTTCACATGACTGATACAATTGTACGTTCCCGACACTATCGAAGCAGTTTAGGGCAGGCTTACCACCACTTAAAGTAATCGGGAGCAGGCATAGTCCTAAGGGGGAAGGGGCATCCACATCATCCCCCTGTTCGAACTTAAGACAATATAAGGGGAGCATGTAGTCTGGCGCCCTCCAAAGCCCACCAAAGAATGGTAGTTTTTTCACATTTATTCAAGTTTCTAGCGACTTACTAACTCTCCTGAAATGGTGTTCTTTTCTTTTCAGACTTAGTGTGTTTTTACTCAAGTTGTTCCCATTTTTGAGACATTAGAAAATATGCAATTTTTTAGCAGTCTCAACGGAGAATTCTTCAATCAACTACATATTTTTCTCATGAATTTCAAACTACCTCAATTAATGTGTCGATAGATTTGTGTTGAAAATGTAGTTCTTAGCTTACCATGTTCCCAAGGGAAATGTAGGATTCTGGGCTTTAGTATCCTAAAACATACTGAAGAAGACCAAAACCTATTCTTAAATGGAATGTGGCACCTTCACAAGGTGATTTTAACTGGAATGGACAAGTTGTAAAGCAAGTTGGAAAACCCGGTACTCCATACTTCATTTGTCTTGGAACTCGATATTTCCGTGGAAAAAAGCTAAAACCAACCTGACACCGGCCCCCCATTAGCCCGTCGCCGAGCGGCCTTTGTTGTGAGCTGCTGGTGTGACGACATATGCTGATGTCAAGATGAGCATCAGCCAATCGGAGCCCTTGAAGCGTTTCAAGTATGGCAGTGGTTGCCAGATCGTGACATCATCCACAGGCTTATATTTATTTCTTTTTCTAGAGGAGTATTTTAAAAACAAAATATTGAGCCTGTTGTACATTTTTTCAGAGAAATCATGAGTGGTTTCATTATTCTTCGCTAAAAGTACGCCTAATTTCACTAAATTCCAAGATTCGACCAAGGTATCACATTCCCTTTAGTTAGTAATGCTTAAGTCACGGGATAAATCCCGTCCTGACCGCCCCAACCCCCCGGGATCTCCACCCATGATGATACCACACACTACATAGCTATATAAAACGCATTTCGGTAAACCCGATGGAATAATCTTTGTCCTGCTGCTAGTAGTTCAAATATTCAACATTATAACGCGTGAGTGTTTTCTTCCCTGATCCTCATTTTCGCTTGAGCAAGTCGAGCCAACCTTGGTGCAAAACAAATTTGCCTGTATTTCTACTTAGTTATTTTCTTGCTGTTGTTTGGATTTGGATGACTTCTTTGATTCGGCGTTGTTTTGTTCTGGATTTGAAAGTGATCTTGACGCAACAGTGATCACTTTTTGTCGCTCTTTCACTTCTTTGTCACTTGATAATGGGACTGAGATGGCCCCGAAACCGGTCGTATGATAAACACAACCTTTGGCTTTGCATAACACTAAACCTTTCAGTCATTTCCTATATTTCTGTTTCAAAAGAGTTTTGGAATGCTGTTTTTTCAGTAATTTTTTTCTGTGATAGTTCAAGGTTTTACACCACTGTTTAGGACAGATAGGACCTAGTTCTTAGAGAAGTTGATGGTCATAGCCGAGGCTATATGATTTGATCGATAGTGAGAAATCTTGATAAGTCGTCAAGAAATGTTGATTTTGTGAGTGATTTTAACCCTATTAGTGTAGGGGGTGGGGGCGCCAGAGGCTTCCCTGACAGTTTTTCTCGTGGCGTGGTTAAACCTAAATAGATATCACTTTCATACTTTGTGACTTTTCCTAAAAATTGATTTGGCATCAAGCAGAAATTAAAAGAAAATTCTAAGTGCTCCATGGACGAATCCAAGGACATGTTTTGGGGAACATGTCAACTGGCTATGAGAAGAACTAGCTCAACTGTGAATTGTTCTATTTCTGGTACAAAATCTCTTGTGTTTATAGCAAAATGCAATGATTGCTTCTTTACTTTATCAATGTGGTTATATCCGTGCTTAATTTGTGGTTTTGTGTTCCATGGGCAGTTCCAGGGGTATATAATTGGGGGAGTTTCATATCAGTTGCATAATGTTCTTTGATCAAAAGTAATTCTTTTTTAGCAACTTAGTTTCGTTTTTGGGAGCAGTGGCGGTGGCAGAGCGAGGTTTGGATGGGGCACTTGGCACGATAATGAATTGTAACCGCATTATTCTGTTGAAATTCTGGCCTCTGAGGTACAGAAATAATAAAGATGTATGATGGATGTCGTATACTATCTTTCACTTACATCGATGCAAATTTACAGTTTCCACCAAGGGCGGATCCAGGGAAAAACTGGGGGTATAATCTTCATATTTTACAAGACATGTACATACATTGATAGGGTGCTTTCAATCGGACTTTGGAGATTGTTTTGCCTCTTTTTACCAGTATCTAATGTTTTCTAATGATTTTTATTCCAGTGGCGATGTCAGACCATATTTTGAGTCAGGTAACCGGATTCCGAATTCGTCTGAGTGTGGCAAATATCTGTTGCGTGGACATGGTTTTTGTGGTTAGAGGACCGAACGCTTAACGCATTGTTGAACTGATGCATTGTGAACTGGTGCCTTCAGAGTTTCTGCCGAACTGTGTTGAATGCTCAGGGTGGCTTTGCTACCTTAGAGATGGCTGGAGGGCCCGCCGCGTGCGTTATGTTTTTTTTAGACGCTTTTCACCCGGCACTCAAAGTGTAGTTGATCTGTTGCCACAGAATTAGCGGCCTTAACCCTCGCCCCACCGGGGGGGCCATCGATGGCCCCCTCCTAAGGTTTTTCCGGGATAGCAGAAAAACGACGAGGCGCAGCACCACGGTTGAGGGCTATACCTCTCACTGCATCATTTTCCCATCATCCCTGAAATTTTTTACCCCGGGTCACCCAAGGTCAGGTCACCAGACGAGGTCAACCAAGGTCACCTCACTTCACCTTTAGAGCTCTGTAAGAGCTACATTTCAAAGTCGATCGATTTGAAACTTCCTACACTTCATGACCCCTCCAGGGTCTACAAGGTGTATATCCGGGATTTTTCGATTTCGTGCCCTGAGGTCAGATCACGAGGCGACCTCTCCCATTGGAAAAGCATGGGGAAAAGCTATTTCATGATATAAAAGCCACAAAAATGATTGCAAATACTCAGACTGCTCAGAACAACGTTTTTGGACACCCTTTCACGGATCCCTGGGGTCATATTTGCCCTTTGACTTTTCCAAGGTCATCCAAGGTCACCAGAGGTCAAAAACAGTATTTTGACAATAACTTTTGACCTAATTGAGCTAGAGCGGTGAAACAAACACCATCGTGTTTGTCTTGTCACTGGCTTTCATTTGATATACAACAAGGTCACTTTTTGACCTTTCGTGACCTCAGGTCATATTAGGTCACGAGGTGACCTCTGGCGGTCAAACCACTGGCGGGAGGTCTTTACGTTCCACATAGCGGAAAAAGTACTGGCAATTTGCTATCAAATGTACTTTACCAGGCCTCAATAGCTCTAATGACATAAGAGTTATGCCCAGTTTGCTTAATCATTGCATATTTGAGTGAAAATAGCCGATCTTGACCTAATTTGACCTCTGGAGGTCAAACCATTGACCTGAGCACTAAAACATGCGAAGTAATTTCTTACTGAATTCACGCGAGCTTTCTATTGCACTTTGCAGATTTGTGCTAACGCCCATATTTTCGGAGTTAGAGGGGGGCCATCGATGGCCCCCGGTGGGGCGAAGGTGGCGCCGGACCCCCGGTGGGGCGCGGGTTAAGTGTTCCGATGTCGCCTAGACATTAGGTAGGGAAGCTTTTTAGTTTTACGCATTCACCTCTGTAACTTAGTTAATATTCTGTGGGTTCTTAATGTTTATTTCTGCTTTGGTTTTCTGTTGATTTCGTCCCGAAACAGTATAACCTGTTGCTTCTCGATTCTGATTATTTTCCTTGTAATTCCTGAAAAATGATAGCTAGAAAAATGACTTACGATAGGTTGAAGACGCACCTAGCCAGGCGTGTATGACACATGTAACATGGATGCTTATTGAAATACAACCTTAAACACTGAAAAAAGGATGATATCGTATTGAAACAGTTGATTATGTGTACATGAGGGTGTTGAGCCAAGTTAACCACCGTGTGGATACATCTTACCGTTCGTAGTTCCAGACGCTTGGTATAGTTTACATGTCATATTGGACATATTGAAGTACAAAGAGTTACCGCGGCTGTGTTATTGCATTGAGGCAGTATTGGCAGCGACGCCATGGGACCCTGCATTGTCTTATCTTACGCCGGCCCACTAACCCTTTGAAGCTGTTGTCTTCCCCTCCCAACGTACGCACGCCGGAAGTGTTGATACTCAGCGGCGGATCCAGGAATACATTTCGAGGAGAGAGGTGCTAAGGACGAGGGAGCAAGAATTATAAGGAGATGCATAACAATTAATGCTCATGATTTCATGAGTTTACTTCGTTTTTTCTGCTCCTGGAACCGCCAATAAATTAGCATCAAAATACGTATACAATTTTAGTTTGTATCAGAATCAACATTTCGCAGGCAAAATTTGGGGAACCAAGCCTCTCAATACGAAATATGGTAATAAGCAGCAACCCTGTTATAATGTTCCCCTTCTTAAATCACCTACATCCGCCCGTGGGAATAAAACAGCAAAAATAGGTTCCTTACATCTCTCAGTTCAGATTTATCAGCATACAATTATGAAACTACACACGAAGTTGCATACAAATCCAAGAATAGATCAAGGCGCAGTAAGCAGTTGAAAAATTTCGAAGTATTCTATTCTTTTGTCCCCTGACCTCCTAAAATTTTTGAATATGTATATAGCTTAACAGAGAGTTCTCATCAAAACAAACAAAATGGTTTCGTTTCATTTAAATCCATTGATAACTTTCCAAGATATCATGGGGGCGATGTAGCCCCTCCCTTCCGGTTCTGACTTTTTACAGGGGTGACGTAATAGGGTTAAGAAATTTGGAGGCCGAATTCGAAAAAAGGACAATACAACTCCTGAAACAATTTTTTGTGACCTTTTGATCCAGCCAATAATTTTTTTGCGTATCTCCCTTTAAATGTTATATATTTAGGCCCCTGTGACGTCACGTCACGGCACGTACGAGTACTACACCCACCATGACCAATACCGCAAGCAGCGACCTCCGGGTAGTTGTAAGTAAAAAACCAGGGCGGAGTGGCAGTCATGCAACAGTCCTTTGTCCGCTGTACCACTGCAAACATGAAGGTGAGCGTTGTCTCAGACAGGTGGTGTCCTTGTGTGCGGAAGACCTTGGAGGGAAAACTCAAGGTATAAAACCTAAAACTGTTGTCGATTTAATTTAATAATATATGTACCAATTGGCTTGGCTCCTCAAATCCTGGACATAAAATGGAACAAATTTTGATTGATTTTGATTAAAATTCAATTTAGGTGAGCATTCAGATAAAGCGTTTTGCCTCAATACATAATGTTTGAATTTACTCAAGTTTACCTAGCGGGGTTCGAGGGAACAGACGAAATAATAACTAATCGATCTCATTAATCTGAATCTTCACGTATGCAATAGATTAATATAAAGATGTTTGTTCATCATATGGGTTACGACCTCGAATAATAGCCATCACCTTGGCCGATAATTTTTTCCAAAGGCCTATTTAATGTTGTTGAGTGTCATGCATATTTTGGTTAAAAAAGTCAAGGCGAAGAGCATAATTCAAGGTCAAGGTCCATTCAATGACCGATAATGTTTGCAACAATCTATTGCATAATGACGCATCTGAAAAAGGCTATTACCAAATATCAACCAATGTGAACTCACTCAATTGTACATCCAAGAGCAGATGAGACCTGCGAAATAGCTTCTGAATAAATAAGAATCATGCTCCTCGGTGCAGCACTGCAGAGTCCATCAAACTGCTGTTGATACCAATTCGATTATTAAATTTCAGAGTACACTTTATTTCTAGAATCGAAAGCAATGTCATTGTTGGTGGGAAGCAGACCCTCATGTTCTTTAAAAGTTGTCTTCATACAAAATTGAAATAAATAAGTAAGAATTGGTATACGAACTTGAGAAGCAGTGAATATGTACGGTTTCTTAGGCATTCTCCGTGTTTTAAATCTACATTGTAAGCATCAAGTATGTGAATCAGGCACTGATTTCTATTCTCCCCCAGTTCCTGCTCCTGGTTGCCCTCGCCACCGTCGCCACTGCTGCGCCGCAGCATGGCAAGGCTGGCTACGGCCACGACGCCCACTACGACACGCCGTACTCGTACGACTACGCCGTCAACGACCCGCACTACGGCGCCCAGTTCTCCAAGAACGAGCACAGCGATGGCAACAACGTGGTGGGAGAGTACAGCGTCGTTCTGCCCGACGGCCGCACTCAGCATGTCAAGTATACTGCTGACCACTACGGTGGCTACAACGCCGAGGTGACTTATGACGGATACGCCAAGACCCCCGCCTACCACCCGGCGGCCCCGCACCATGCCGCTTCGGCTTACCGTGCCCCGAAGCCTGTGTACCACGCTGCCCCCGCGTACCATGCACCCAAGCCTGTGTACCACCCAGCACCCGTCCACAAGGCTGTGTACTAAAATATCTGCCTTTTTCCCAGCCTCAGTACCAATATTAGAAATGTCATCCAGAGGGTGAATATGACTGTTACAAGACCGTGGTGCGAGATGTGAATATCTGTTTACATTATCGTGTAAATTGTCATGTGTCTGCTCATGCTCCTTATGTGTTGTTTACGTGAATATTTATTGTGGAGAAATATACATAATTCTTCCGTCATTTTTTCTTCCATTTCGCAAAACGGACATGGTTGACTCTGAACGTCACTTAGCTGGTAACTTAAGTTAGACAAAAACTAGCTTGCGGTGCTTGCCCATACCCTTTTCGAAATTTGAAATAGCTATGAATATGCGGAAGTGACGTCTCAAAAGTTGACTGTAGCCAAAAGCCAATTTCACATAACTGATACAATTGTACGTTCCCGGCACTATCGAAGCAGTTTAGGGCACGCTTACCACCACTTTAATTGAACGGGAGCAGGCACAGTCCTAAGGGGAAGGGGATCCACGTGATCCCCCTGGTCGAACTAAAGACAATATAAGGGGAGCATGTAGTCTGGCACCCTCCAAAGTCCACTAAAGAATGTTAGTTTTTTCATATTTATTCAAGTTTCTAGTGGCTTGCTAACTCTCCTGAAATGGTTTTATTTTCTTTTAAGATTTATCATGTTTTTACTCAATTCGTTCGCCTTTTTAAGACATTAAAAAATAAAACAAGTTTTGGGCAGTCTCAACGGAGAACGTTTCAATCAACTACATCTTTCTCTCATTAATTTCAAACTACCTTAATTAATAATGTGTCGATAGATTTGTGTTAAAAATGTATTTCTTAGCTTACCATATTCCCAAGGGAAATGTAGCAATCGGAGCTTTAGTATCCTAAAACATACTCAAAAAGACCAAAACCTATTCTTCTTGAATGGAATGTGGAACCTTCACAACGTGATTTTAACTGGGATGGCCAAGTTGTAAAGCAAGTTGGAAAACCCGGTACTCCATACTTCATTTGTCTTGCAACTCGATATTTCCGTAGAAAAAAGCTAAAACCAACCTGACACCAGCCCCCCATTAGCCCGTTCCCGAGCGACCTTTATTGTGAGCTGCTGGTGTGACGACATATGCTGATGTCACGATGAGCTTCAGCCAATCGGAGCCCTTGAAGCGTTTCAAGTATGGCAGTGGTTGCCAGATCGTGACATCATCCACAGGCTGATATTTATTTCTTTTTCTAGAGTAGTATTTTAAAAACAAAATATTGAGCCTATTGTACATTTTTTTCAGAGAAATCATGAGTGGTTTCAATATTCTTCGCTAAAAGTACGCCTAATTTCACTAAATTCCAGGATTCGACCAAGGTGTCACATTCCCTATAGTGAGTAATGCTTAAGTCACGGGATAAATCCCGTACCTGACCGCCCCAACCCCCGGGATCTCCACCCATGATGATAACACACACTACATAGCTATATAAAACGCATTTCGGTAAACCCCATGGAATAATCTTTGTCCTGCTGCTAGTAGTTCAAATATTCAACATCATAACGCGTGTTTTCTTCCCTGATCCTCATTTTTGCTTGAGCAAGTCGAGCCAACCTTGGTGCAAGACAAATTTGCCTATATTTCTACTTAGTTATTTTCTTGCTGTTGTTTGGATTTGGATGACTTCTTTGATTCGGCGTTGTTTTGTTCTGGATTTGAAAGTGATCTGGACGCAACAGTAATCACTTTTTGTCACTCTTTCACTTTTTTGTCACTTGATAATGGGACTGAGATGGCCCCGAAACCGGTCGTATGATAAATACAACCTTTGGCTTTGCATAGCACTAAACTTTTCAGTCATTTCCTATATTTCTGTTTCAAAAGAGTTTTGGAATGCTGTTTTTTCAAGTAATTTTTTCTGCGATAGTTCAAGGTTTTACACCACTGTTTAGGACAGATAGGACCTAGTTCTTAGAGAAGGTGATGGTCATAGCCGAGGCTACATGATTTGATCGATAGTGAGAAATCTCGATAAGTCGTCAAGAAATGTTGATTTTGTGAGTGATTTTAACCCTATTAGTGTAGGGGGTTTGGCTCCAGAGGCTTCCCTGACAGTTTTTCTCGTGGCGTGGTTAAACCTAAATAGATATCGCCTTCATACTTTGTGACTTTTCCTAAAAATCGATTTGGCATCAAGCAGAACTTAAAAGAAAATTCTAAGTGCTCCATGGACGAGTCTAAGGACATGTTTTGGGGGGCATGTCAACCGGCTATGAGAAGAACTAGGTTAACTGTGACTTGCTCTATTTCTGGTACAAAATCTCTTGTGTTTATAGTAAAATGCAATGATTGCTTCGTTACTTTATCAATGTGGTTATATCCGTGCTTACTTTGTGGTTTTGTGTTCCAAGGGCGGTTCCAGGGGTATATAATTGGGGAATTTCATATCAGTTGCATAATGCTCTTTGATCAGAAGTAATTTTTTTAGCAACTTAGTTTCGTTTTTGGGAGCAGTGGCGGTGGCAGAGCTGCAAAAAATCTCAAATCTGTCGGGCACTTTCGAAAAAAACCTCCAAATCTGTCGGGTGGTTAGGATAGGACTATTAAAATTGTCTAAAACCCATTCAATTGGTAAAATGTTCCTACTCATTTTCCACATTCTTAATAGAAAATACTAAAATTAGCATAAAAACCTTCTAGTTTGGCACCAATGGATATCATTATCCTTATTTTTGTGCTCTGATCCTTATATGTGTGATATCCTTATTTTTCGTGCTCTGAAGCCGCCTATGGCAAATCTAAGTGGAATGACACAAGTCTATTAATTTTCAAAACTCTAGAACTGAGACTGTTCTTCGGGTTTTCAATTATCAGACGTGCTCAGGAAATTAAGGTTATCGGCAGAAACCTATAACAAATTGAATACCGAACCACCAATTCTCATTTTCTGGAGTCACCATTGGTAAAGGAAATTTATTATTGGATGTAATTTGAGATTTGTGGACGTACAGCATACAAATAGTGTGTGTCAAAGTCAGCTCGACTGGGTCTTGAATAAGACTCAGTCTTGAATTCAGATGATTTAGGTCACAGGTGGAAATATACAATAACATGAAAAGCAGTCCCCCTTTTTCAGTCCTCTGCAGCTGCCATTGGCAAAAAATGTTGCACTAGAATGAGAATAAGTGATATTTTGTTATTAGGTTACATAGTCCAGCCCATAATGCTTAAAAAATATAGTTTGCAATGGAAGAAAGCTGACCTGGTTCCCATACCATGTTGTTGCTTATGCCAGCTTCTGCAGATTTTCATGATTTCAGTTTTTTGGAGGTGGGAGGGGGTAATTTGGAAGGAACCCCCACAATTTATATATGGATTTTGCTCTGATGGCCAGACAAACAAGATTGGAGGGGTACTTTTTTATATTTGAAAGTGTTTTTTAAGGATCATGGCTACTTGTAGTTGAATACAAACATGTAATATTAGCTTTCCATGACTTATAAATACATGTTTACATGAAAAATCCTAAATTGTGAAGCTGTTGGCTATTTCACAGTTTTTTTATGCATTGCCGTACTCATTTCCATGAGGGTACGTAGTTTAGGATCTGAAGTTCATGAGGCTAATAAATAACCTTAAGTCAGTTAGATAGTAAATGTCAAATAAATATCATGTTTCCAAGGAAGTTATGAGTAAAAGGAATGAGTAAAGGTTGTACTAGGCAGTGTTTTTGTTATATCTTTGTCCCCTTGACATAGATCATAGGCATATTTAGGTAAGTGAATAAAATGAAATTGGAGAAATAGTCTGGTACTTAAAACTCAAATTAATGTGGAAAGGTGAAGAGTTTTGTTTCTTTGGCATCTACAAATCCACTGATGAAGGTATGCAACTTTTGTGGTTAATTCTGGACAAACAGGCATTGGATGTAAAAGAAGACGGAACGGAAAATCAAATGTTTTAGTCTAATTTGACCAGTCTGCTGGTAAAATTCATTTTTCCCTTATTAATATCATTTAAAATTATTGATCAACAGTGAGCATAACATACTGTGTGGAAATAAATGTAAGCTGCCGAAATTACAACAAACACCACATCACTTACTTGTTTGTTTTCTCCCCACTGTTCTGATCTGCCCGCTGTTTGACCCATGCTTCAAAACGACCTCCTTGGCCAAAACCACTGTTCCTGAACTTGCAGGGCAGCCCAGAATGCTTGATTCGCTGATGCTCCTAAAAAAACGTTTTTCGCCAAAATACCCACATCCCTTAAATCCACATTTAAGCTTGACACGGGACGGTGGAAGGGGCTTCAGCTTAATCGGAGCCATTTATCAGCCCTTCAACTATGGACGATGAAATCCAGCCTCAACCAGTTTACTCAAGATGTATACCAAAGTAATGCAACAGAAAAATAATCAAAAACACAACCTTGCAACGTATTCCCTCCACCACACCACGGGATTCCAGGGCCTTGGCCTCCGCCATATCCATAACGCAACACACCAAACCGCAGGGCTGCTTTTCAAACCACCTTTTACACCGGCGTTGCCGCAAGGGCGCTGTTCAAACAGCGTTCTTGCGGCAGCCTTGAGTGTACTTCCAAACAAAGGAAACGAAGGAAAAAAACTGTTTTGCCTGTCTAAAGGCCTTTACGGCGGCCCGTCGGGCCAAGCTGTCGCGTGCTATGGAATACAAATCGGGCCCGACAGGCCGGTGAAGGAATTTTTCCAGCAGAGGATTTTCTGGGTGACGTTTAAAAGGGCCTCTGTGCATAAGGCCCTCTATTTAAAGGTCCCTCGATTCATAAGTCCCTCGAAAAGACCCTCTGTGCATAAGGCCCTCTATTCAAAGGTTCCTCGATTCATAAGTCCCTCGATTTTCCATCGGTTCTTGCCGCACACTGGCTTGATATGGGAGAGGTGAAAATTCATGAAAAACTTGTTGAGTGAAAGAGGTGACAATTGTAACATTGAGATTTTTTAGAACAAAAAATATTTTCTGTTTCCTTTCAATATTTTTTCTCACAGATTGTAAGATCTGTCGCAGGACCATACCGTGCCCTAAAATCTGTCGGGCACTTTATGACCCGAGAGCCCGACTTTTTGCAGCTCTGGGCGGTGGCAGAGCGAGGTTTGGGTGGGGCACTTGGCACGATAATGAATCGTAACCGCATTATTCTGTTGAAATTCTGGCCTCTGAGGTACAGAAATAATAAAGATGTATGATGGATGTCGTATACTATCTTTCACTTACATCGATGTAAATCTAGTTTCCACCAAGGGTGGATCCTGGGGAAAAACTGGGAGTAAAATCTTCATATTTTACGAGACATGTACATACATTGATAGGGTGCTTTCAATTGGACTTGGAGATTGTTTTGCCTCTTTTTTACCAATATCTAATATTTTCTAATGATTTTTATGCCAGTGGCGATGTCAGACCATATTTTGAGTCAGGTAACCGGAACAAAATTCTTTCTAAGTATGATATCGTATCAGAAAGAGAACAACAACAACAAAAAAATTTGGACCAATTATTAACCGTAGTATTTAAGCCATTCTTAGCTTTAAGAAAGTCAGTAAGCATATTTATAATAGGGTAATGAACGGCGCGTCCAAAGATGTAAAAATACATGGGAAGCCCCTTGGGAAGCCCCTTGGGAAGCGATATTTGATGACATTGAATGGTCTTCGGTGTACAACCTTAGCAGAATTACCACAAAATCCGTGGCATATCAGGCGCTGCAGTACAAAATAATAGCTCGGACGGTTGCCACAAACACGTTACTGCACCGCATGGGAACAACTGACAGACATAAATGCGTTAGATGTCATGAAGGAAACGGCACAATATCACACAAATTTTGGAGTTGTCCAGACGTGCTCAGTTTTTGGGAAAAGGTGTGGAACTTCATCTTAACAATCAGAATGTATCCCGATCTACCTCCTGTAACTGAAAAATTATCATCTTTGGTTATCAGCATTCCCTGATTGTAAACCCCATAATATAGGTCGGAAAGAAAATGATAACAAAAAATTGCAATTTGTTCTTGGATATTCCTCTCATCAGATTGTTAACGGATAAGGAAACCGACTTGGTATTGTGAATGCTGAAAACCAAGAGAGTGCTTTCAATGCCAAGTGGTAAGTGATAGAATTATCAATGGACCGTTGATAGCGGGAGAACAATGATGGGATCATAGCTGATAGGTGACTGTGATCTTTACGAATTCGTCTGAGTGTGGCAAATATCTTTTGCGTGGACATGGTTTTTGTGGTTAGAGGACCGGACGCTTAACGCATTGTTGAAGTGATGCATTGTGAACTGGTGCCTTCAGAGTTTCTGCCGAACTGTGTTGAATGCTCAGGGTGGCTTTGCTACTTTCGAGATGGCTGGAGGGTCCGCCGCGTGCGTTATTTTTTTTAGACGCTTTTCACTCGGCACTCAAAGTGTAGTGGATATGTTGCCATAGAATGAGGGGTGTTCCGATGTCGCCTAGACATTAGGTAGGGAAGCTTTTTAGTTTTACGCATTCACCTCTGTAACTTAGATAATATTCTGTGGGTTCTTAATGTTTATTTCTGCTTTGGTTTTCTGATGAATTCGTCCCGAAACAGTATAACCTGTTGCTTCTCGATTATGATTATTTTCCTTGTAATTCCTGAAAAATGATAGCTAGAAAAATGACTTACGATAGGTTGAAGACGCACCTAGCCAGGCGTGTATGACACATGTAACATGGATGCTTATTGAAATACAACCTTAAAACCTGAAAAAGGATGATATCGTATTGAAACAGTTGTATATGAGTACATGAGGGTGTTGAGCCAAGTTAACCACCGTGTGGATACATCTTACCGTTCGTAGTTCCAGACGCTTGGTATAGTTTACATCGTCATATTGGACATATTGGAGTACAAAGAGTTACCGCGGCGCTGTTATTGCATTGAGGCAGTATTGGCAGCGACGCCATGGGACCCTGCATTGTCTTATCTTACGCCGGCCCACTAACCCTTTGAAGCTGTTGTCTTCCCCTCCCAACGTACGCACGCCGGAAGTGTTGATACTCAGCGGCGGATCCAGGAATACATTTCGAGGAGAGAGGTGCTAAGGACGAGGGAGCAACAATTATAAGGAGATGCATAACAATTAATGCTCATGATTTCATGAGTTTACTTCATTTTTTTCTGCTCCTGGAACCGCCAATGAATTAGCATCAAAATACGTACAAAATTTTAGTTTGTATCAGAATCAACATTTTGCAGGCAAAATTTGGGGAACCAAGCCTCTCAATACAAAATATGGTAATAAGCAACAACTTTGTTATAATGTCCCCCTTTTTAAATCACCTACATCCGCCCGTTGGAATAAAACAGCAAAAATAGGTTCCTTACATCTCTCAGTACAGATTTATCAGCATACAATTATGAAACTACACACGAAGTTGCATACAAATCCAAGAATAGATCAAGGCGCAATAAGCAGTTGAAAAAGTTCAAAATATCCTATTCTTTTGTCCCTGACCTCCTTCTAAAAGTTTTGAATATGTATATAGCTTAACATATGTATATAGCTATATAGTTCACATCAAAACAAACAAAATGGTTTTGTTTCATTTAAATCCATTGATAACTTTCCAAGATATCATGAGGGGGCGATGGAGCCCCTCCCCTTCCGATTCTGACTTTTTACAGGGGTGGCGTAATAGGGTTAAGACATTTGGATGCCGAATTCGAAAAAAGGACAATACAACTCCTGAAGCAACATTTTGTGACCTTTTGATCCAGCCAATAATTTTTTCGCATATCTCCCTTTAAATGGTATCTATTTAGGCCCCTGTGACGTCACGGCATGGTACGGCCGAGTACTACACCCACCATGACCAATACCGCAAGCAGCGACCTGCGGGTAGTTGTGGGTATAAAACCAGGGCGGGGTGGCGGTCATGCAACAGTCCACTGTCCGCTGTACCACTGCAAACATGAAGGTGAGCGTTGCCTCAGACAGGTGGTGTCATTGTGTGCGGAAGACCATGGCGGGAAAACTTAAGGTATAAAACCCAAAACTGTTGTCGATTTAACTTAATAATATATGTACCAATTAGCTTGGCTCCTCAAATCCTGATATAAAATGGAGCAAATTTTGATTGATTTTGATTGAAATGCAAATTATGTTAGGATTCAGATTAAACGCTTTGCCTCAATACATAATGTTTTAATTTACTTAAGTTTATGTAGCGGGACTCGAGGGAACAGACCAAATAATATCTAATCGATCTTATCTTCATGATCTTAATCCTCATGTATGCAATGGCTTGATAGAAAGATGTTTGTTCATCATATGGGTTACGACCTCGAATAATAGTCATCACCTTGGCCGATAATTTTTCCAAAGGCCTATTCAATGTTGTTGAATGCCATGCATATTTTGGTTAAAAAGGTAAAGGCGAAGAGCATAATTCAAGGTCAAAGTCCATTCAATGACCGATAATGTTTGCAACAATCTATTGCATAATGACGCATCTGAAAAAGGCTATTACCAAATATCAACCAAGGTGAATTCACTCAATTGTACATCCAAGAGAAGATGAGACCTGCGAAATAGCTTCTGAATAAATACGAATCATGCGCCTTGGTGCAGCACTGCAGAGTCCATCAAACTGCTGTCGATATCAATTCGATCATTAATTTTCAGAGTACACTTTATTTCTAGAGTCGAAACCAGTGTCATTGTGGGAAGCAGACCCGCATGTCCTTTAAAGTTGTCTTCATACAAAATTTAAATAAATAACTAAGAATTGGTATACGAACTTGAGAAGCAGTGAATATGTACGGTTTCTTAGGCATTCTCCATGTTTTAAATCTACATTGTAAGCATCAAGTATGTGAATCAGGCACTGATTTCTATTCTTCCCCAGTTCCTGCTCCTGGTTGCCCTCGCCACCGTCGCCGCCGCTGCGCCGCAGCATGGCAAGGCTGGCTACGGCCACGACGCCCACTACGACACGCCGTACTCGTACGACTACGCCGTCAACGACCCGCACTACGGCGCCCAGTTCTCCAAGAACGAGCACAGCGATGGCAACAACGTGGTGGGAGAGTACAGCGTCGTTCTGCCCGACGGCCGCACTCAGCATGTCAAGTATACTGCTGACCACTACGGTGGCTACAACGCCGAGGTGACTTATGACGGATACGCCAAGACCCCCGCCTACCACCCGGCGGCCCCGCACCACGCCGCTTCGGCTTACCATGCCCCGAAGCCTGTGTACCACGCTGCCCCCGCCTACCATGCCCCGAAGCCTGTGTACCACGCTGCCCCCGTGTACCATGCCCCGAAGCCTGTGTACCACCCAGCCCCCGTCCACAAGGCTGTGTACTAAAATATCTGCCTCTGTCCCAGCCTCAGTACCAATATTAGAAATGTCATCCAGAGAGTGAATATGACTGTTACAAGACCTTGGTGCGAGATGTGAATATGTGTTAACATTATCGTGTAAATGTTCATGTGTCTGCTCATGCTCCTTATGCGTTTTTTACGTGAATATTTATTGTGGAGAAATATACACCATTGTTTCGTCATTTTTTCTTCCATTTCTCAAAACGGACATGGTTGACTCTGAACGTCACTTAGCTGGTAACTTAAGTTAGACAAAAACTAGCTTGCGGTGCTTGCCCATACCTTTTTCGAAATTTAAAATAGCTATGGATATGCGGATGTGACGTCTCAAAAAGTTGACTGTAACCAAAAGCCAATTTCACATAACTGATACAATTGTACGTTCCTTACACTATCGAAGCAGTTTAGGGCACGCTTACCATCACTTAAATTAAACGGGAGCAGGCACAGTCCTAAGGGGGAAGGGGCATTCACGTCATCCCCCTGGTCGAACTTAAGACAATATAAGGGGAGCATGTAGTCTGGCGCCCTCCAAAGCCCACCAAAGAATGGTAGTTTTTTCACATTTATTCAAGTTTCCAGCGACTTACTAACTCTCCTGAAATGGTTTTCTTTTCTTTTCAGACTTATTGTGTTTTTACTCAATTTGTTCCCATTTTAAGACATTAGAAAATAAACAATTTTTGAGCAGTCTCAACGGAGAATTCATCAATCAACTACATATTCTTCTCATGAATTTCAAACTACCTTAATTAATGTGACGATAGATTTGTGTTAAAAATATATTTCTTAGCTTACCACGTTCCCAAGGGAAATGTAGCAATCTGAGCTATAGGCTGGGGGAATCCAGTTGCGCGCAGCTTCCGCCCGCGCTCTCCCTACGCCCGCGCTGATTTGGGCGCAAGTTTGCGCGTAAGCGATTTGGAGGAATGTTCGGGAGAGAGCGATCGCGCGGAGTTCCGCGCCGCCGGAGGTTAGCGCGTATCATCTGGGGCAATCTGAGGCGGCGGTGAATGCCTCTGGCAACCGTAGGAAATAGGCGCTAAGGCTAAAATTCCCATAGAATACGGTGCTTTTCTCGCCGTAGTAAACTCACGTCATAGGTTACAGCCTGCTGACTGCTGTACGGTGTCTGATTTCCTGGCCGACTGTGGGTGGAGGGGATGAGAGGAAGACACGGCGCCGCGCTGGGAGGTGAGGTGAAGATAGAAGTGCTCGGATGAGATAAAGGGAAAAACCTTATCCGTAAACGACACTTTATAAGTGGGATTTCCGAATAAATGAGGCATACATCTGAAACCGATATGATTTGGCTTACGCATATGAATGCGTAAAAACGCATACGAATGCGTTTTTATGTTAAGCCTAACTCAAGGCAATTTATCCGGGCAGGACACGGGCTTCACGAAACACACTTTTGCCTCGTTGTACTACGGTGTCATTGGTTTAGTCGGAGCGCTGGGGAGAGATGAGCCGGGCTGGCTCCAAAAAGCCTGGCTCGACGAGTGCATTTATTGCCGCTTTTGCATTCCGCCTATGAATTTGGCCCCATTTTCCTTATCTTTCTGCCTTTCAAACAGCACCAGATATTTAAGAATCCTCGCGCTCACAGTTCAGGGAGAACTGCTCGATCGCTGGCGTTCAAGCCTCGACGAGACCGCTCTGGGACGGTGAGTAGTACGAAACATGAGATACGTCCTGGGGCGAACAACATTTTTTATTGGAGGGCAGTTAGCATTACGGCTGGTGATTCACTGGCACAGCTGCAGTGATTTACGTTTCTCTTCGCCTGTGTCTCTTCTGAGGATTTCCCAGTGAGATGTCGGGAGTTTGTGGGCCTCGATTATTATCATAAATACATGTTTTGTCGAACGCAAGCCATATAACTTGGATTCACTGACATTTTCAATACCTTTTTGTTACTTTAAAACAATCATACAGGCTTCCGCGCTGTCTTCCGCGCTGTTGAGAAGACGCGGAAAGTTAGCGCGTAAGACGGTGAGTTACGACACTGCTTCCGCCACAACTAAGCTGCGCGCCGATGGATCCCTCCAAAAGCCGCTGCGCGCTAACTTACGCCCCCGCGCAGCTGCGCGCTGTCTACCGCGCGTCCGGATCCCCAGCCATAGTATCCTAAAACATATTCAAGAAGACCAGAATTTATTCTTTTCAAGAAGAGCAGCATATTTTTTTAAACAAGGAGACGAGAAATTAAGGAATCACAATGGTTAAGCCTGATAAATAGACTAACCATGCAGCCCCTGATTAATCATGCATGCCTAAGATTGTAAGGCGTTTGGCTCCAGCCCGTCACTCACAATGAATGCAGTAGCATCGTATTGGATAAGTATTGGGATCGATTCTGCTAAGGCACTAGTCCAATCTCAGTCCGACGCTGACCAGTTGCCAATTGACGCGCGAGAGCTGGACCGGACCTGGTCCCTGTACTTTCAAATTCACCAGTCATTGTGGGCATGGCATGTTTGGATTGTGGTCTTCGAGACAACCTCCAATTGTTGAGGTCTTTGCTGACATCCAGATCCTAAGTCAAACGTGTACAGACAACATTTGCAAAGAGATGAAGCAGAAAC
Organism: Lepas anatifera; assembly: GCA_034440635.1. NCBI lineage: Eukaryota > Metazoa > Arthropoda > Thecostraca > Lepadidae > Lepas > Lepas anatifera. The sequence continues at coordinate 1,262,962 of JAOTON010001528.1, read as the reverse complement.
ATACTTCAATTCGATTGTAGTAAGCAAATATAGTGCATCGGGCAATATTGGAAAAGAGATATCAACCTGTAAGGTATTAGGCGTTTCTACAACCCGGGTATACCCGGTACGTGGTAGGTAGCTGCTGGCGTATATGCCAACAGCTGAGCATCAGCAAAACCTTTCTATTGCGCTTGAATATTTTTATTCATGACGGCAGGTAAATGGCAACATACCTTGATTTTCACAAGGTAATGTACATTTGAGGATTCATTTTCCTAAGTTTTTAGAATTGCTGAGTGTTTCGCACAAACACTAAATAAAAAGATGGACATATTAGATACCTGTTAGCTTAATGAGTTTTATTGTGCTGTTATTCTGAAAGGTAACTATATAAGCTGGTCCTCCTTCGCCAACTTTGTTCGGCCCTTCAAAGGTATATCTAACTATACCGAAACACAGGGTATAACATATTTCCATCTTTATATCTAGTGTTGGTCTGAAATAATCAACAATTTTACAAGGTACATACATGCATACATCCATTGTCGACCCTCCTGCCTGGGTGATGATACGTGAAGTCATCCTTCAATATTGCAGTGGCATGGAAAACTTCGATAAATGCAATGATGATGGCATATGTAATAAGGAACGCTACGTTTTATTTAAGACTTTTTAGCAAATTCAACTCATGGACACTTATGGAAACTCAATGTGGTGTTTCATTTTTTTGCTATCATTATTATCAGAACAAAACAACTTTGATGTGCAACAACAGCTTTGGGGCTTTACGACACCCCGACTTCTGAGATCATGGAGTGTCACCAATAGGGCTGATGATCCCAGGACATTTTTGCAATCCCGGGATCCCGGGATTCATCAACCCTCAATCCCGGGATATCTTGGGATCCCGGGATTGGACAATTTTTTAATAAACATGTGGAAAATTAGTGTCTGCTTTAGATAACGTATGTGGCGTATTCTTAACAGCATAGTAAATATTTCCCGTTAAGGATAACTCATAGCATACTATTCTCACAATGCAGAAAGCACATGAAAATTCATATGGACACTAAACAGAATAAAATGCTCTGCTCCCCAAACAAATAATGACATATGAATGATATTGACAATATATATTTCTTGGTTATATTTCTAGTCATATTACAGCAGAGGTATTTACCTATTGTGACCCTGCCTACTGTGTCCTGGTCACACAAGTAGGTGCAAAAAAACTTCGAAAGGTAGCCCATCTCTCGGGCACATTCAAGCTAGGATGGAATCCAGGTCTTCCTCAGTTTTAGAGACGTAGTAAGAATCCAGGGTCCTCATTCCTGTCGTAGGTTCCGATATTTTGGAGCTACTTTCACCGGACAAGTTCTGCGGGGTCTCCCTGGATCGGGATGGTCCAGCAACGCTTTCACCACCATGCTTACTCTTGAGTTGGACGTTAAGTCCTTTTGTTGATCCTCCAGCTATTTTCAATACCTTTGCACAAAGGCGACAATTCGCTGTGCTCCCTTCCCGACTTCTAAGAAAGTTTTTCCACACCGCACTGCCCTTAAATTCCACAAAATAGGTCATTGCAAGCACTTCCACACACAATGCGTAACTCCAACAACATGCCTGAATGCCTTGTGGGTCACATTGACAGCAGGCACTGAGAGTAACTGAGTAAGAGGACATGCTCCCTCACATGTACGACGAGAAATTCGACCCCTCCTATTCGATGGCCAAGATAGTCGGCAACCTCCCGAATAATATGACCTGAAACTGAATGCTTGAGGGGACGACGCCGCGGGGAGAGAGAGGTGAGCTCGAACAGAGAAACTGACACGGTGTGAACTGTGAAGCGATGCCAGGTATAATCTACAGAAGGGAGATCCTGGCTTTTGCTTGTGTTTGAACATTTCAGGTAGGTAAAATATTAAGCATAAAACAACGCTGCAGCATGTTGTTGGATTCTATAATGATTTTTAATACTATCAGCGACGCTTTCCACGCCATTTTTAGTGTTGGAAAATGTCGGGATCCCGGGATTCGGAAATATATATTACCGGGATTCGGGACTAATACAATCCCGGGATCCCGGGATCCCGATTCCGTAATTATCAGCCCTAGTCACCAACTGTCACCCTGTTGAGAGAGCATAATGGGGATCAGAAAGATTTATGCAGAATACCCGTCCGGTAATATGAGCCCGTCTCACCGGCCCGGCTCACCGGCTCACCGGCGTGGGAGTCGAATGCCCCTCACCCACGCCAAACCCGACAACATTTAGTAGGGCACCCAACATGCCTCACGACTGCTCAGTGCAAACTGGAAAGAGGAAGCAATACTTTGGTAGCAGCGAATTAGGTTTCCCTCCTAGAAAAGCGAGATGGAGGGGAAAGCTTTTGCTATTGCAAGGGAAAACTTTCCTCGCTGCTGCGCCGTTTACACTCCTGTCTTTACGACGCTGTTGTATGGAAAAATGCAGATATTCTAAAACGAAAGCCAGTCATAAGAAATCAAGCATTTTTAAGTCCGCTGGAGCTACTTTCCCAGTAGTGTACATAATCACCGTACACCTCCACCCTTCCCCCTCTAAATGCCTCAACATTCCTTGGTATAATCATTATCGTTACTGAGGGACTACCCCATGGTAAAGTCTGTTTATGGAACTAAAGCTTGAAGTAAACAATTCTTCATCCATCACCGCATGGGGGTCATTTCTGACCCTACACCCCCAGTTTCTCGCAAACAATTTCAAGCTGATCTGAACGAGCATCAAGACGCTTTCTGTACCTACGAGGCAATTAATCTCGTAACTTTTTCCCGAAAATTTATTCCAAGTCAGCCCAGGTGAACGAGGTATGACGTCATTCCTAACCCATGTAAGAATGTTTGTCTCTTCTAAAATGAAGTAAACCAATCCCGGATGTGACTTACCTTCAAAAAGGGCTGCATCAAGCTTCTAAGCATCTTCCAAAAGATCTTGGCAGTACAAATCGTTAATATACCGACTCGTTTAAAGTCAGGTTAATAACCAGATCAACAGAGGTCACCATAGGTCACACTTCTTAAGTGCGTCTGTATCTTCAGGCGTCAAAGACATAATGATTCAGAAATATGATTTATATCATTTTCGCGGCGACGATTTAAGTATGAAATCATATGCAGCCTGACCTTGAAAAGTACTTAGTAAATTTTGGCCTGGGGCAAAGCCCACCATGTGACCCACTAAGGTCATCCCGCATATTATTCGAGTCCTCGGGTAGAGACACATACACACACGGATGCCCTTGACTTTCTTGTAAATCCTGGAAATGACTTGACTTCTTTTAAAATCCTTAACATATTTCCTTGACTGGCTTTAAAGGGAGGTACGCGAAAAAATTATTATTGTGGTTTCTTGCTATTTGAAAAATCCTGATAACGAAACTATCAATTATTTTTGTATCTTCGTCAAAATTTGGGAGGCCACTGACTTATTATCGAAATAGGTTAACAGTTTCGATAAAATGCCCATCACTTACCCATGCCCATGCCCATCACTTACTTTTCGAAAACTATTTAAAGTTGAAAAATAATGCTTTTTAATAATACAAATGTTTGCCCTCCTGTATTTGTATTTGAATTAATTTTTAAAAGCTTTTAAAAGCTACAAAATGAATTAGTTTGCCCTAAAAACGGAAAAACATAATTACTCAAGTCTTCAGCGGTTTCGTACCTCGGGTCTTGAGCCATGTTCTGCTTCCGCCCCAGGATGACAAAACTTTTGCGTCAGATAGGTCACGTGACCCTGGTTTGAGAATTCCTAGGCTTCTGATTGGTTAATTGTGATTTCTTTTAAGCCCTATATTTCGGTTTCAAAACAGTTTTGGAATGCTGTTTTTCTAAAGCAATTTTATCTGGAATAGTCCAAAGTTCTACATCACTGTTTAGGATAGATATGACCTAATTCTTAGAGAAATTGATAGCCTTAGCCATGTGGACGTCATATACATCGATATGAGGTGTACCGGTAAAGTCGTTTAGAAATTTTGAGTTTGAGAGCAATTTTAACACGCGCATTGACGGGGGTCTGAGCCACCTTCGCATTGACGGGGGCGGGTACCCGCCCCCCTAAGATCTCGAGAACCACGGTAGGTAGCGAAAAACGGTAAGCGGCGTTGGGCTGCCCATCAAATTCTCCATCGAAAACATTTGAACCATTTTTTGTCAGGTCACATTTAAGATCACGAGAGGTCAAAACATGCCCGTCATAGGGATAACATGTAAATTCAGTTTTTCGGCCATTACATCTGAACAAGTAAAGATAGAGCAAAACGACTTGAACTATATGAATCCTCTTAGCAAGCCAAATCCAATAATATATAATTTGACCTTGCTAGGTCAAATCAAGGATTTGACCTGACCTGAGGTCAGGTCAGGGTCAAATTATATGAAATGCATATCATTAGAACCGCAAAGCCCAGGCGAGTCTAATGCAGCTAAAATAAATGCTCTATCACCATCCGTTACTGAGTTATTCCGTAAAAACCATTTTCCCCATGTATTTCCAATGGAGAGGTCATGCCTCGTACCTGACCTTAGGTCATCGATATCAAAAATATCGGAACATATTTTAGAGAACTCGTTGGGCCATTATGTGATATGAGTTTTAATCGGATAAGTTCACCCTGCTCCGACTTATGCTATCTTAAACTTTTTTGAGGTCGGGTCACTTGACCTGTACTGGTGACCTGACCTGAGATGACCTAACCTTAAAATTTTCACAAAAGTTGTAAAAATGATGAAGGAAAAGGTACACCAAGTACGGCGGCGCTACGCGCCGCTTTTTTTACTGTCTCCGAAAAACCCAAGGGGGCGGGTACCCGCCCCCGTCAATGCGCGTGTTAAGGCATTTGCAGGCCGAATTCGCAAAAATGAGAATAGGACTTCTGAAACAACTTTTGTAACCTTTTGTTATAGCCAATAAATATTCTTTTCGTGTATCTCCCTTTAAGGAAGATACGCGAAAAAAATGTATTGTGGTTTCTTGCCATTTGAAAAGTCTTGCTTACGAAGCTGTCAATTATTGTTGTATCCTCGGTAAATTTTGTGTAGGCCACTCAACTATTATTGAAATATGTTTACGGTACCGGTAAAAAGCTGGAACCTGCTCTTCATCTCAATATTTTCAAAGGCTATTCTAAGTTTTTGAAGCATTTCTTTTTTGTAATAAAATGTCTGTTCTCCTGTCTTTTATTTGAATTAATTTTACTGAGCCCATAAAAACTACGAAAGGAATCAGTTCGCCCTTAAAGTGGAGCATAAAATAATTACTCAAGTCTTTAATCGTTTCGTACCTCGGGTTTTCCGTCGTGTTCTACGAAATTCCCAGGATGACGAATTTTTTTGCGTCAGATACGTCACTTGATTTAGGTATGAAAACTCCTGGGCTTCTGATTGGTCGATTGTGATTTCTTTAAATTCTTAAATTTCTCAGTTTGGTCCATGGCTTTGGTGAGAAAAATGATTGAAAGGTTTAGTGCTACGCAAAGCCAAAGGTTGTATTTATCTTACGACCGGTTTCGGGACCATCTCGGTCCCATTATCAAGTGACAAAAACAAGATATAAGAACACACCCTGCATAGCTATATAAAACTAATTTCGTTAAACCCGATGGAATAATCTTTGTCATGCTGCTAGCAGTTCAAATATTCAACATCATAACGCGGAGTGCTTTCTTCCCTGATCCTCATTTATTTTATTTTTATTTATTTTTTATTAGGACCACTCCCAACAGGCACCATTGCCCAATTACAGGGAGTATTGGCGTGGGTGTTTAAGGATCCTCTCCATCGGGTCAGATCGGACACGGAAGGCGGTTTCCCGCCGTGGGGATTGAACCCACGTTAATCCATGCTATCCGATCCGAAGACTCGCAACGGAGCCACTAGGCCACCCCGACCCCATTTTGGCTTGAGCAGTTCGAGTCAGCCTTGGTACAAGACATATTAACCAATATTTTTGTTTCGTTTTTCTCTTGCTGTTATTTGGATTTGGATGGCTTCTTTAATTTGGCGTTGTTTTGTTCTGAATTAGAAAGATATCTGAACGTAAAAGTAATACCTTTTTCTCACTTTTTCACTTTTTTGCTTATAAGGGACCGAGATAGCCCAGAAGCCGGTCGTATGATAATTACAGCTTTTGGCTTTCCGTAGCACTAAACCTTTCAGAAGTAATGTTCTCTGTGATAGTTCAAAGTTCTACACCACTGTTTAGGAAAAATAGGACCTAGCTCTTAGAGAAATTGATGGTCATAGCCGAGGCTACGTGATTTGATCGATAGTGAGAAATCCAAAAAGTCGTCTAGAAATGTTGACTATGAGAGCGATTTTAAGGCATTTGGAAACCGAATTCGCAAAAATGAGAGAAGAACTTCTGAAACAACTTTTCGTGACCTTTTGATCTAGCCAATATTTTTTGCGTATTTTCCTGTAAATATAATCTATGCAGGCCCCTGCGACCTCACGTCACGTCATGGGCGAGTTCTACACCCACCAATTAAGACCGATGCCGCAAGCAACGACCTCCGGGTAGTTGTGGGCATAAAACCAGGGCGGGGTGGCAGTCATGCAACAGTCTACTGTCTGCTGTACCACTGCAAACATGAAGGTGAGCGTTGTCTCAGACCGGTGGTGTCCCTACGTGCGGAAGACGATGGCAGGAAAGCTTAAAGTATAAAACACAAAACTGTTGTCGATGTAACTTAATAATATATGTACTAATTGGCTTGGCTCCTCGAATCCTGGATAGAAAATGGAGCAAATTTTGAATGGTGTTGATTTAAATGCAAATTATGTGAGGATTCAGATTAAGCGCTTTGCCTCAATACAAAATGTTTGAATTTACTCAAGTTTACGTAGCGAGATTCGAGGGAACAGACCAAATAATATCTTATCAATCTTATTAATCTAAATCTTCATGCATGCAAGAGATTGATAGAAAGATGTTTGGTCATCATATAGGTTACGACCTTGACCTTGGCCGATAATTTTTCCAACAGCCTATCAAATACGGATAAATGTAACGCAAATTTTGCAACAAAAATCGGTCAAGTCAAAGAACCTCATTCAAGGTCGAGGCCCATTCAATGAACGATAATGTTTGCAACAATCTATTGCATAATGATGCATCTGAAAAAGGCTGTGACCAAATATCAACCAATGCGAATTCACTCAATTTTACATCCAAGAGAAGAGGAGACCTCGATGTATCTTCTGAATAAATAAAAATAATGCTCCTCGGTGCAGAGTCCATCAAACTGCTTTCGATATAAATTCAACCATTAAATTTCAGAGTACATTTTATGTCTAGAATCAAAGCTAATATCATCATTTGTGGGAAGCAGACCCTCATTACCTTTAAAAGTTTTCTTCATACAAAATTGAAATAAAAAACGAGGAGTTAATATACGAACTTCAGACAGCAGTACATATGTACGGTTCTTAGGCATTCTCCATGTTTGAAATCTATATTGTAAGCATGAAGTATGTGAATCATGCACTGATTTTGATTCTCCCGCAGTTCCTGCTGCTGGTTGCCCTCGCCGCCGTCGCCGCCGCTGCGCCGCAGCACGGCAAGGCTGGCTACGGCCACGACGCCCACTACGACACGCCGTACTCATACGACTACGCCGTCAACGACCCGCACTACGGCGCCCAGTTCTCCAAGAACGAGCACAGCGATGGCAACAACGTGGTGGGAGAGTACAGCGTCGTTCTGCCCGACGGCCGCACTCAGCATGTCAAGTATACTGCTGACCACTACGGTGGCTACAACGCCGTGGTGACTTATGATGGATACGCCAAGACCCCCGCCTACCACCCGGCGGCCCCGCACCACGCCGCTTCGGCTTACCATGCCCCGAAGCCTGTGTACCACGCTGCCCCCGTGTACCATGCCCCGAAGCCTGTGTACCACACTGCCCCCGTATACCATGCACCCAAGCCTGTGTACCACCCAGCCCCCGTCCACAAGGCTGTGTATTAAAAGATCTGGCCTTGTCCTAGCCTCAGTACCACTATTAGAAATGTCATCCAGAGAGTGAATATGACTATTTCAAGGCCTTGGTGCGATATGTGAATATCTGTTTACATTATCGTGTAAATGTTCATGTGTCTGCTCATGCTCCTTAGGCGTTGTTTAAGTGAATATTTATTGTGGAGAAATATACATCATTGTTCCGTCATTTTTTCTTTCATTTCTCAAAACGGACATGGTTAACTCTGAACGTAGCTATGGATATGCGGAAGTGACGTCTCAAAAGTTGACTGTCGCGAAAAGCCAATTTCACAGAACTGATACAATTTTACTTTCCCGACACTATCGAAGCAAACAAGGAGTCGGCCCTAATTGAACAAAAAGAAAATCTAAATTCCAAAAGAAGGGATTTCGCGATATCAAAAATATTGGCAAATATTATCCACGTTCAGCCTCACGTGAGTTCCCAGAAACCTGAATTCGTCGGCAGATAGTTCTACTGTTCAAACACACGCTGAAGAAGTAACGAAACGCGTCCGTGTGTTTGTTTTTGAATATATTTAATATCCAACATGTCAGTGTGTACCTTTACCTCTATCGCTCTGTCAAATGGCTCTTCAACACTAGCGAAGCAGTTTAGGGCACGTTTACCACCACTTAAAGTAATCGGGAGCAGGTACAGTCCTAAGGGAGAAGGGACATCCACGTCATCCCCCTGGTTGGACTTAAGACAATATAATGGAAGCATGTAGTCTGGCACCCTCCAAAGTCCACAAAAGAATGGTAGTTTTTCTCACATTTATTCAAGTTTCTAGCGACCTGCTAACTCTCCTGAAAGGGTTTTATTTTCTTGTAAGACATATTGTGTTTTTAATCAATACGTTCCCCTTTTTAAGACATCAAAAAATAAACTATTTTTGAGCAGTCTCAACGGAGAACTTTTCAATCAACTACATATTTCTGTCATGAATTTGAAACTACGTTAATTAAAAATGCGTCGATAAATTTGTGTTAAAAATGTATTTCTTAGCTTACCACGTTCCCAGAGGAAATGTATCAATCTGAGCTATAGTATCCTAAAACATACTCAAGAAGATCAAACCTTATTCGTTTTAAGAAGAGCAGCTTGTTTTTTAAACAAGGAGATGAGAAATTAAGCAATCACAATGGTTAAACCTGATAAATAAACGAATCATGCCGCCCCTAATTAGTAATGCATGCCTAAGATGGTAAGCCGTTTGGCCCCAGCCCGTCACTCAGAATGAATGCAATAGCATCGTATTGGATAAATATTGGGATCGATTCTGCTAAGGCACTAGTCCAATCTCTGTCCGACGCAGACCAGTTGCCAATTGACGCGCGGGAGCTGGACCGGACCTGGTCCCTGTACTTTCAAATTCACCAGTCATTGTGGGCATGGCATGCTCGGATTGTGGTCTTCTAGACAGCCTCCAATTGTTGAGGTCTTTGCTGACATCCAGATCCTGAGTCAGACGTGTACGGACAACATTTGTAAAGGGATGAAGCAGAAGCATACTTCAATTCGATTGTAGTAAGCAAATATAGTGCATCGGGCAGGATCGGGAAAGCGATATCAACCTGTAAGGTATCAGGCGTTTCTACAACCCGGGTATACCCGGTACGTGGTACGTAGCTGCTGGCGTATACGCCAACAGCTGAGCATCCGCAAAACCTTTCTAATGCGATTGAATATTTTTATTCATGGCGGTAGGTAAATGACAACATACCTTGATTCTTACAAGGTAATTTACATTCGGGGATTCATTTTCCTAGGTTTTTAGAATTGTTGAGTATTTCGGACAAACACTAGATAAAAAGATGGACGTATTATATACCTGTTAGCTTAACGAGTTTTATTGTGCTGCTATTCTGAAAGATAACTTTATAAGCTGGTCCTCTTTCCCCATATTTGTTCTAATTATTCAATGGTATGTCTAACTATACCGAAACACAGGGCATATCATATTTCCATCTTTATACCTAGTCTTTGACTGAAATAATCAAAAATTTTACAAGGTACATACATGTATACATCCATTCTTGACCCTCCTGGCTGATGATACGTGAAATCATCCTTCAATACCGCAGTGGCATGGAAAACATCGATAAATGCAATGACGATGGCATATATAATAAGGATCACTACGTTTTATTTAAGACTTCTTAGCAAATTCAACTTATGGACACTTATGGAAACTCAATGTGGTGCTTTATTTTCTGCTATCATTATTATCACAACAAAACAACATTGATTTGCAGCAACAGCTTTGGGGCTTTACGGCACCCCGAATTCTGAGACCATAGGGTGTCACCAACTCTCACCTTGTTGAGAAAGCATTATTGGGATCAGAAATACTTATTTAGAATACCCGCCCGGTAATATGAGCCCATCTCACCTGCGTGGGAGTCGAATGCTCCTCACCCACTCCAAACCCGACAACGTTTAGTAGGGCACCCAACATGCCTCACGACTGCTCAGTGCAAACTGGAAAGAGGCAACAATACTTTGGTAGCAGCGAATTAGGTTTCCCTCTAAGGAAAGCGAGATGGAGGGGAAAGTCTTTCCTCTTTCAGGGGAAAACTTCCCTCGCTGCTGCACCGTTTACACTCCTATGTTTGCGACGCTGCTGTATGGAAAAATGCAGATATTCTAAAACGAAAGCCAGTCATAAAAAATCAAATATTTTTAAGTCCGCTGGAGCTACTTTCCCAGTAGTGTACATAATTCCCGTACACCTCCACCCTTACCCCTCCAACTGCCTCAATATCCCTCGGTATTAGGTCAGTATCGTTACTGAAGGACTACCGCGTGGTAAAGTCTGTTTATGGAGCTAAAGCTTGAAGTAAGCAATACTTCATCCATCACCGCATGGGGTTCATTTCTGACCAGCGGCGGATCTAGCTGGTCGGTTTGGGAAGGGAAACCAAAGTCGAAAAGCAAAAAAATCACGTCACGCAGCGCAAAATTGCGGTAAAATGTGGCTTCCCGGTACGGGTGTTTGGGAGCCAGGAGCAAAAAAAACGTCACGGGCTGAAAAATATGAACTCAAGATACTTGTTTCCTATCCAAGGCCCCATATTTCCACTGAACTTAACTGGTTCTGTTTGAAGCTGAGAATTGAGGCACCAAAATCTTGCTTATAAACTTAAAAAGGAGTCGGGGAAAAATGAAGTCGATCGCTTTGGGGGCAAAAGCATAGTGTTGCCCCCTGAGCTTTTCCGTTTGGGGGCAAATGCCTTTCCCCCTGGATCCGCCGCTGTCTCTAACCCTTCACCACCAGTTTGTCGCAAACGATTTCAAGCTGATCTGAATGAGCATCGGGACGCTTTCTGTACCTACGAGGCAATTAATCTGGTAACTTTTTCCCGAAAATTGTTTCCAGGTCAGGCCAGGTCAACGAGGTATGACGTCATTCCTAACCCAGGTAAGAATGTTTTTCTCTTCTAAAATGAAGTAAACAAATCCCGAATGTGACTCAACTTCAAAAGCTGCATCAAGCTTCTGAGCATCTTCCAAAAGAACTTGGTGGTACAAATCGTTAATATACCGACTCGTTCGAAGTCAGGTTAATAACCAGATCAACCAGAGGTCACCAAAGGTCACACTTCTTGAGTTCGTCTGTATCTGCAGGCTTCAAAGACATTATGATTCAGATATAGGATTTATATCATTTTCGCGGCGACGATTTAAGTATGGAATGATATGCAGCCTGACCTTGAAAAGTACTTAGTAAATTTTGGCCTGGGGCAAAGCCCACCAGGTGACACACTAAGGTCATCCCGCATATTATTCGAGTCCTCGGGTAGAGACACATACACACACGGATGCCCCTGACTTTCTTGTAAATCCTGGAAATGACTTGACTTCTTTTAAAATCCTAAACATATTTCCTAGACTGGCTTTCAGGTAGATACGCAAAAAATGTATTGTGGTTTCTAGCTATTTGATAATTATTCCTTGCGATGCTGTTAATTATTGTTGCATCTTCGGTAAATGTTTTGGAGGCCACTCAACTATTATTGAAATATGCTAACGGTACCGGTAAAAAGCTGGAACCTGGTCTTCATCTCAACGTTTTTAAAAGCTTTTCTAAGTTTTTGATGCTTTTGTTTTTGCTTTTGTAACAAAATGTCTGTTCTCCTGTCTTTTATTTAAATTAATTTTACATAGCCCATAAAAACTACGAAATGAATCAGTTCGCCCTAAGTGGAGCATAAAATAATTACTCAAGTCTTCAATCGTTTCGTACCTCGGGTCTTCCGTCGTGTTCTACAAAATTCCAAGAATGACGAAATTTTTGCGTCACATACGTCACGTGATCCAGGTATGAAAACTCCTGGGCTCTGATTGTTCAATTGTGATTTCTTTAAAGTCTTATATTTCTCAGTTTGGTTCATGGCTTTGGTGAGAAAAATGACTGAAAGGTTTAGCGCTACGCAAAGTCAAAGGTTGTATTTATCTAACGACCGGTATCGGGGCCATCTGGTTCCCAATATCAAGTTAGAAAAACAAGATATAATAACACACACTGCATAGCTATATACAACTAATTTCGTTAAACCCGATGGAATAATCTTTGTAATCATTTCATTAATTATTACTATTGTTATTATCATTATTATTACTTATTATTATTATTATACTGTTATTATTATTTCATATAATTTGTAATTTTTCATGTTCTTAGCAGTTCAAACATTCAGTATCATATCGCGGAGTGTTTTCTTCCCTGGTCCTCATTTTCGCTTTAGCAAGTCGAGCCAGCCTTGGTACAAGACATATTTGCAAATACTTTTATTTCGTTTTTCTCTTCCTGAGATTTAGATTTGGATGACTTCTTTAATTTGGCGTTGTTTTGTTCTGGATTCGAAAGTGATCAGGACGTAAAAGGAATCACTTTTTGTCACTTTTCACTTTTTGTCCCTTATAATGGGACCGAGATGGCCATGAAACCGGTCGTATGATAAATAAAGTTTTTAGCTTTGCGTGACACTAAACCTTTTAGTCATTCCCTATATTTCTGTACCAAAAGAGTTTTGGAATGTTATTTTTTCAAGTAATTTTCCCTGTGACAGTTAAAAGTTCTACACCACTGTTTAGGAAAGATAGGACCTAGTTCTTAGAGAAATTGATGGTCATAGCCGAGGCCACATGATTTGATCGATAGTGGGAAATATCGATAACTCGTCTAGAAATGTTGATTTTGAGAGCGATTTTAGGGCATATGGAGACCGAATTCGCAAAAATGGAGAAAACTTCTGAACCAACTTTTTTGTGACTTTTTGATCTAACGAATAATTTTGTTCCCGTATCTCCCTTCAAATGGTATCTATTTAGGCCCCTGTGACGTCACGGCATGGTACGGCCGAGTACTACACCCACCATGACCAATACCGCAAGCAGCGACCTCCGGGTAGTTGTGGGTATAAAACCAGGGCGGAGTGGCGGTCATGCACCACTCTACTGTCTGCTGTACCACTGCAAACATGAAGGTGAGCGTTGTCTCAGACAGGTGGTGTCCTTGTGTGCGGAAGACCATGGCGGGAAAACTTAAGGTATAAAACCCAAAACTGTTGTCGATTTAACTTAATAATATATGTACCAAATGGCTTGGCTCCTCGAATCCTCGACATAAATTGGAGCAGATTTTGATTGATTTTGATTGAAATGGAAATTATGTTAGGATTCAGATAAAGCGGTTTGCCTCAATACATAATGTTTGTATTTACTCAAGTTTTCGTAGTGAGATTTGAGGGAACAGAACAAATCATATCTTATCAATCTAATTAATCTGAATATTCATGCATGCAATAGATTGATAGAAAGATTTTTGGTCATCATATGGGTTACGACCTCGACCTTGGCCGATAATTTTTCCAAAGGCCTATCAAATTTGGTTGAATGTAACGCAAATTTTGCAACAAAAATCGGTGAAGTCAAAGAACCTCATTCAAGGTCAAGGCCCATTCAATGAACGATAATGTTTGCAACAATCTATTGCATAATAATGCATCTGAAAAAGGCTGTGACTAAATATTAACCAATGCGAATTCACTCAATTTTACATCCAAGAGAAGAGGAAACCTCGAAATGTCTTCTGAATAAATAAAAATCATGCTCCTCGGTGCAGCATTGCAGAGTCCATCAAACTGCTTTCAATATAAATTCAACCATTAAATTTCAGAGTACACTTTATTTCTAGAATCAAGTCATTTTCATCATTTGTGGGAAGCAGACCCTCATGTCCTTTAAAAGTTTTCTTCATAGAAAATTGAAATAGAAAACTAAGAATTGATATACGAACGTGGGATAGTTTTTGTGTTTTTTTAATAAAATGTCTGTTCTCTGTCTTTTTATTTGAATCAATTTTACATAGCCCATAAAAAACTAGGAAATGAATCAGTTCGGTCTTAAAGTGGAGCATAAAATAATTATTCAAGTCTTCAATCGTTTCGTACCTCGGGTCTTCCGTCATGTTCTAAAAAATTCCCAGGATGACGAAATTTTTGCGTCAGATACGTGACGTGATCCAGGTATGAAAACTCCTGGGCTCTGATTGGTCAATCGTGATTTCTTTAAAGTCTTATATTTCTCAGATTGGTTCATGGTTTTGGTGAGAAAAATGACTGCAAGGTTTAGCGCTACGCAAAGCCAAAGGTTGTATTTATCATACGACCGGTTTCGGGGCCATCTCGGTCCCAATATCAAGTTACAAAAACAAGATATAATAACACACTGCATAGCTATATAATACTAATTTCGTTAATTCCGATGGAATAATCTTTGTAATTACTTTGTAACAAAGTTGATATACGAACTTGAGATAGCAGTGAATATGTACGGTTCTTAGACATGCTCCAGGTTTTAAGTATACATTGTAAGCATCAAGTATGTGAATCAGACACTGATTTCCATTCTTCCGCAGTTCCTGCTCCTGGTTGCCCTCGCCGCCGTCGCCGCCGCTGCGCCGCAGCATGGCAAGGCTGGCTACGGCCACGACGCCCACTACGACACGCCGTACTCGTACGACTACGCCGTCAACGACCCGCACTACGGCGCCCAGTTCTCCAAGAACGAGCACAGCGATGGCAACAACGTGGTGGGAGAGTACAGCGTCGTTCTGCCCGACGGCCGCACTCAGCATGTCAAGTATACTGCTGACCACTACGGTGGCTACAACGCCGAGGTGACTTATGACGGATACGCCAAGACCCCCGCCTACCACCCGGCGGCCCCGCACCACGCCGCTTCGACTTACCATGCCCCGAAGCCTGTGTACCACGCTGCCCCCGTGTACCATGCCCCGAAGCCTGTGTATCACGCTGCCCCCGTGTACCATGCCCCGAAGCCTGTGTACCACACTGCCCCCGTGTACCATGCCCCCAAGCCAGCGTACCACCCAGCCCCCGTCCACAAGGCGTTGTATTAAAAGATCTGCCTTTCTCCTAGCCTCATTACCACTATCAAAAATGTCATCCAGCGAGTGAATTTGAATTCTTCAAAACCTTGGTTCGATATTTGAAAAGCTGTCTACATTATTGTGTAAATGTTCATGTGTGTCCCCATGCTCCTTATGTGTTGTTTACGTGAATATTTATTGGGGAGAAATATACGTCATTGTTCCGCCATTCTTCTTTCCTTTTTCAAAACGGATAGGGGTGACTCTGAAGGTCACTTAGCCGGTAATTCAAGTTAAAAAAGCTATCTTGCGGTGCGGGGCAAGACAATTTTGGAGTGTCGCAAAAAGCCATACATTCATAGAACTTACTTTCCCGACTCTATCGATGTAGTTTAGGGCTCGTTCACCATCACTCAGCGTAGCCTGTGAACAGATACAGTCCCAAGGGGGAGGAGGCATCCACATCATCCCCTGCATCAATCTAACACGGTGTCCTAACCAAGACGCAACGCGTCGCAAGGCGTTGCACGCCGTCGATCTGCCGCAACGAACGGGATTTTCGGTCAGGACACAAAACGCACTGCCGCAACGAACGGGATTTTCGGTCAGGACACAAAACGCACTGCCGCAACGCGTCGCACGGCGTTGCAACGCGTCGCAGCAAAAGTTGAGCAATGTCCAACTCTTGACGCCGACGGTCTGCGTCAGAAGCCGATATCCGTGTTATTTGCTGTTGTTTTTAGTCATTAAATGTAATGCATGTTTTAGAATAATAATTCAAATTGGAATTCATGCTGAAAAATTTATGGAACCTTAACATGATTATCTTTTTCTCCTAAATCGTTCTTTTAATAATTCTTGATGCCAGCCAAGTTTTGATTGTTGGTAAACAATAGTTCGTCGCATCATGAGCTACCAGATTGCTACCAAAGCTGAACCTTTCCTCTGTCGGCCAAACCTCCAAAATTACCGCTCTGCAACTGACGCCGACGGTCGCCGACGGTTGGCGACGGTCGGCGACCGTTTGGTTAGGACACCGTGTAAGGGGAGCATGTCGTGTGGCATCCTTGAGTAATTTTCCCGCAGTATTTAAGTTTCTAGCGACGTCTTAACTCTTCTTGTATGGTGTGAATTTTGTATTCTTTTTACCTGAATTATTCTCCTCCAAGGCATTACAAAAATAAGTAATTTTCAAGCATTTTTAATGGGATACTTTGCAGTCAATTACAGATTTATCTCATGATTTTCAAAATACCTTGTCACATATCTCATTATAGTTATAAGACTACGCACTTCACACTGCCACACCGGCAAACAGTCTGACGCGCCTTGACTACGTGTCCCGCCTAATCCACGAACAAGTTCGAAGCACTGGCAACTGATCACGTCTGAAATGAGAGCATTGTGCAATCCCACGGTACTGGCTGGGGGCGTGGCCTCTGGTCGGATAGAACACGACGCTTGATTGGTTTTACGGTGATTGGTTGATGCTGAGGCTGCTTTGCCGTAACTACGCGCTTTGTTTCATTTTTGCACGATGGAGAAGAGAGACAGTGGTGGAAGTTTTTTAACACAATTTTTGTGAATTGCCAACCTGGGATGAGCAATAGAGCAAACTAATTGTTATCGGGTGCTGTTCTGTCTTATTTTCGTTAAGTGAGTTTGCATTTGATCAATCTTAAGTCATCTCCTGTCTATTGCACAGGGGGAGGGTCAATTTCCGGGCACTGGGATGGGGGGGACTTCGACCGACTGAGGGAGGGGCAAATGGCCCCCCAGTTAAAATGTTAAATGGCATGCTCCAGTGGTGTTCCATGCGCCAGTGTTTCTGAATCGGAACCAATCTAAAGGGAACGTAGAACAAAATCTTATATGAATAATTTTAAGCCCTTAAAGGTAGATAACGCGGAATACATTAAATGAGCTAAAATATACAAAAATAGTCCTTCGGGCAAGACACCAGCTATATATAAGCCAAAAAGCTATGTCTTTAAAAACGCCAAAGGCCGAAAAAGACAAATTAAAATGTTAAAAACCTTTCTAAAAACGAGGAAGTCCGAAACGAGTAAGACAAGACCAGGGTCCAGGGAGGTGAAAGTGTCGAGGAAGGTAAACACAACGTTTCGGTCACCGAAGTCATCAGGCAAATGGTGCGAATGGAAATGGCTGGAAACCAGAGATAAACTTTTCATTGAGACCGATCGCTTATTGCGGAAAAAAATGGAAAGGGACAGCTTGGTGCAATTTTTTGTATGACTTTTGTCCAAGCTGTTCCCAGGACGGCTGTTGGAGTCGGGGCCACCAAGTCATCAAGGGATTTGTCATCAAGGGACTTGTCACGGAGACCACGACCTCACCATCCGAACGAGCAGCTCCCACGATGACGGGTTAGTTTAGAAGCCAAAGTTTAACGCCCCACAAAGTACAGGGACGGCCGCCCCGCTCAGGTCACCCTCTCACCAGTCAGTTGCCAGCCGACCTACGTCGGGTAAACTATTGCGCGCCGGAGCGTCTCAGGTGAACCGATCCCAAGCCCGGGCATACACCGCCACCGCGTGTTTCTGAGCAGCGAGCCGGAGCCCAACGCTCTACCAACTGAGCTACCTGGGCTGGCGATTTCATACCTAATGGAGCGGTTTTTACGGCATTTTTGTTGAAATTAGTCAATTCGATACTTTTTCTTTGAAAAATGGCTAAGGTCCATATTTTGTATGATTTCATTTTACTTTGCTAGAAGTAGAAAAAATCCCTACTTTGGCGTGGTAGTAGTAGTAGTAGTAGTAGTAGTAGTAGTAGTAGTAGTAGTAGTAGTAGTAGTAGTAGTAGTAGTAGTAGTAGTAGTAGTAGTAGTAGTAGTAGTAGTAGTAGTAGTAGCGTAGTAGTAGTGTAGTAGTAGTTGTGCTAGTAGTAGTAGTAGTAGTAGTAGTGGTGCTGCTAGTGTGTAGTAGTAGTAGTAGTGCAGTAGTGGTAGTAGTAGTAGTAGTAGCAGTAGTAGTAGTTGTTGTGGTAGTAGTGCTGGTGTTAGTAGTGCGTAGTAGTAGTAGTAGTAGTAGCTAGTAGTAGTAGTAGTAGTAGTAGCAGTAGTAGTAGTAGTAGTAGTAGTAGTAGTAGTAGCAGCAGCTAGTAGTAGTAGTAGTAGTAGTAGTAGTAGTAGTAGTAGTAGTAGTAGTTGTAGTTGTAGTAGTAGTAGTTGTAGTAGTAGTGCTGCTGGTAGTAGTAGTAGTAGTAGTAGTAGTAGTAGTAGTAGTAGTAGTAGTAGTAGCAGTAGTAGTAGTAGTAGTAATAGTAGTAGTAGTAGTAGTGGTAGTAGTAGTAGTAGTAGTAGTAATAGTAGTAGTAGTAGTAGTAGTAGTAGTAGTAGTAGTAGTAGTAGTAGTAGTAGTAGTAATTAATGGTTGACTTCAAATAAATACCAAATAAATAATACTGTCTGCTGTACCACTGCAAGCATGAAGGTGAGCGTTGTCTCAGACAGGTGGTAGAACCGTGGGACGGACAAAATGGTGGAAAAAGTTAAGGCATAAAAAGCAGAACTGATTTCCTTACCGATTCCAGTGTTGCATTTCAACGTACTAATCGTAATTTTTATTGTGGAAACCGACTTCGTCAATAGTGCGGAACAGATCCCCATATTTTTCAACAGACATGCATACAATAGCAGCTCCAGCGAGGGCAGGGGGCGGGAAGGGGTCATGGCCCCCACTCCGCTACTGCAGCACAATTCTGACCTATTTACTTCAAAACACTATCTTTTCACGGTTTGGCCTGGCTTGCCTAACCCAGTTCAAACGTTTCGCCTAGATCCACCCATGCTCGTATATTTATGTGAGATGCAATAAAAATCAGTTGAAATAAACAAGGCTAAAAAAGTTCAAAGTATGGAGTGCTGGATATGCATGCTTCAGTTTCTCTAACCACGATGTAAGCAGAATATCAAGAATGTGAATCAGGCACTGATTTCCATTCTTCCACAGTTCTTGCTGCTGGTTGCCCTCGCCGCCGTCGCCACCGCTGCGCCGCAGCACGGCAAGGCTGGTTACGGCCACGATGACCACTACGACACGCCGTACTCGTACGACTACGCCGTCAACGACCCGCACTACGGCGCCCAGTTCTCCAAGAACGAGCACAGCGATGGCAACAACGTGGTGGGAGAGTACAGCGTCGTTCTGCCCGACGGCCGCACTCAGCATGTCAAGTATACTGCTGACCACTACGGTGGCTACAACGCCGAGGTGACTTATGACGGATACGCCAAGACCCCCGCCTACCACCCGGCGGCCCCGCACCACGCCGCTTCGGCTTACCATGCCCCGAAGCCTGTGTACCACGCTGCCCCCGTGTACCATGCCCCGAAGCCTGTGTACCACGCTGCCCCCGTGTACCATGCCCCGAAGCCTGTGTACCACGCTGCCCCCCGTGTACCATGCCCCCGAGCCTGTGTACCACCCAGCCCCCGTCCACAAGGCTGTTTATTAAAAGATCTGCCCTTGTCCTAGCCTCAGTACCACTATGTGTCCCCTCATGGTCTTCACATGCTGTTTACCAAATATTTATTGGTCTCAAATATACATAATTGTTCCGCCAGCTGTTCTTCCATTTCTCGAAACTGATACCGGTGAGTCCGAACCTCACTTAGCCGGTAATGTTTGTAACCTAAGTTAAACGAAATATAGCTTGCGGTGCTGGGCCGGACAATTTGTGTAAGTTAAAATAGATATCAAAGAGCGGAAATTACGTCTAAAAAAATTCAGTGTCGCAAAAGATGCATTTTCATAGAACTGATACATTTTCACTCTCCCGACTATCAACACAGATTTGGGCTCGTTCGGCATTATTCAGCGTAACCTGTGGTCAGACACAGTCGCAAGGGGAAGGGGGCATCCACGTCACCCCCCTTCGTTGCAGGTAAAGGCAATCTAAGGGAGCATCTTGTCTGGCACCCTTCAATGCCCACCAAAGAACAGTAGTATTTTGTGCGAAATGGTAAGAAATGTAACCACGTGTACTGGTATGCCGTTTGCCTCGCATTCACCCAGGGGCGGACGTAGATCCGAGTTTGGGGGGGGCAAACCCATGTCTGCCTCTCCTCCTGGGTGGGGAGAGGAGCGAATATTTGTTTGCTCTACAGACCTAGTGTAAATACTTTTTCAGTGCTCCAGAGACAGCTAGTATAAGCTACCTCTCCAAGTACATGATCGCTCTCCGGGGAGGGGGGGGTGGGAACGAAGATTTCTTGCTCTACAGACCTAGTGTAAACACCCTTCTTAAAACAATTCTCCAACGTTTAGGGGGCAAAAGACAATTTGCCCCCCTCCAGCGCTTTGGGGGGCATGGCCGGAGTGGCCCCCCTGCGTCCGCCAATGCATTCACCTTGTATTTAAAAATTATTACCATGAAGGGATTTTTAATTCAAAACCTTATCTGACGACAATATTTACTGAACATAATTAATATTTCTTTATCTCTGCTGAAAAATGGCTAATTAGCTAAAAACTCGCTCCGACAACAAGGTTTTCTCGTGAACACACCTTGTAAAGTTTAAGTTATTTTGCACTCGGCAGGCCGGCTTAGATGCAATTCCTACGCATGGTTGGGTGAACCTCCTTTGCGAAGAGAGGCATCAGGCTCATTTTAAAGAAGGAAGCCGAAAAATGAACGATCCCTTTTCACTTGGTTGAAACAGTTTGATTGGTCCAAATTCAAACTGCGTGTCGACCACACATATCACGTGATACATGTTTACAATGGCAACGGTGTCGCACCGTTGACATGCCGAGAGCGGCACCCAGCAGCCAGCCTTATAATAGCAGGTGATGCTTAGTCCAAACCCAAATGAGTCACATTCTGTTTTGAACGCACTTATTGCAAGAAAATGTAATATTTTTGTTCTGAGCTATTGAAAGTAGGAATACAATCAATTTTCCGGATTTCCAAGCTCCTCTTTAGCCTTTTTTAATTTAGACAAAGTGGCTCATTTCCTTCAAGATTGCCTTGGTTTCTACCAGAAACAACGTAATTTGGAAAGATCTATTTTTCATAAATATTACGATGAATTTTCCTATAACAACACATAGGGGACACGTTGGTATTCACACAATAACATTGTATAAAGATGAAGCAAGTAGATAATAATATGATGAAGGGCTCCTCCGACTAATACACAGCCTTGTGGACGGGAGCTGGGTGGTACACAGAATTCGGGGCATGGTACACGGGGGAAGCGTGGTACACAGGCTTCGGGGCATGGTCAACGGGGGCAGCGTGGTACACAGGCTTCGGGGCATGGTACACGGGGGCAGCGTGGTACACAGGCTTCGGGGCATGGTAGGCCGAAGCAGCGTGGTGCGAGGCCTTGTGGACGGGAGCGGGGTGGTAGGCGGGCGCCTTGGCGTAGCCGTCGTAGGTGACCTCTGCGTTGTAGCCACCGTGGTGGTCAGCGTGGTACTTGACGTTCTGTGTGCGGCCGTCGGGCAGCACAACGCTGTACTGTCCCTCGACGTTGTTGCCATCGCCGTGCTCCTGCTGGGAGAACTGGGCACCGTAGTGCGGGTCGTGGACGGCGTAGTCGAAGGCGTAGGGCCGCGCGTGGTGGTCGTCGTGTCCGTAGCCGTGCTGGGGCGCTGCGGCGGCCGTGGCTGCGAGGGCGGCAATCAGCAGGAACTGAAAGATGGAGAACAAATAGTAATGATTTTTAATCGTTGAACTAACTTTCAGCAGATGTCGAGCAATGATTTTGCAATGTATTCAACATTTTCTACTTCGATTATGACAATTCTGTGTGTGAGATCGATGGTTAAAGGAGATGTTAGGCCATACATTCATGTTAGGGGTGGAATGTTCAGCTGTGAACTGATGCTGTACCCCGGCACCGGCCCAATTTACACCACAGACAGTGGCAAAGGTTGTGGCTAGACTGCGGAAGGGGCTGGGGCGGGGGTGATTTAGCAGGACCGCACGGGCCACTGTTGTGGCTAGACTGCGGAAGGGGCTGGGGCGGGGGTGATTTAGCAGGACCGCACGGGCCACTGTGACCCAGAGTCTAGAGCCTGTATTGCCCGGAGAACTCGTGTTTTTAGTTCTGTAGCCTTCAGTGTGTGTTTGCTGCGGGAGAAAAAGAGGTAGGGCTGTAAATCCAATATTACTTTTGCTATGTGTCAGTGAAATGCGCAGGTTCAGAACGGTGGCTAAGTTCCTATTCAGATATTTCATAGGAAATATTTTACAGGGATTAACTAAATGGAATAGTGTACATAATGCCCGATAATGTCTACCTCGTATTGAAGGTGGCTTGTTTGATTGCTTCCGCGGCGATAAAATAGTCTAAGTCATACCTAGGAGCGATCAGACTTGTTGATGGCTCAAATTGTTTTGAGTCAACTCAACTCTGGCACACAGCTTAGCGCTGTCCTTGATTCTGACTCAACTCACCTCGTCGAACCGATGGGTCGACTCTGACTTAGCCCAAATCCATAAATAGTCGGTTCAACTCTGGCTCATCAGAGTCGACTTCGATTCTGAGGTTACTGACATCATGGGATCACTCCCCCAGGCAAGTATGCTCTTTTCCTTACTCATTAATATATTCCCATGCAAGGCAAATCAGTTTCCTACTGAGTCTGCTTATGTGTGATTTGCATAAGACAATGTCCGGTACTTTAGAGAAATACATCACTCACTGAATATTGTGGCTCTATGTCCAATTGCTAACGGATTTGTCACTTCTTTGATATACACACGTCTTTATTAGAGGCAAGTATAATTGGCGTTTACCAGCTTGGGTCATAACGTGACGAGCCAAGAACAACAAAAGGTAGAAGCAGGCAAAACTGATACCGGAGAAAGTTCCACCCGGAAAAACAGTTTTATGTCAACGTACAAAGAGTGGAAAAGCGAGGAAATCGCTTTGTTAAAAGGTCGTGGTCTCTCTTTACAATGTTTCGTGAAATGAATGCAGCTGACTTGACAGCATGGCTGGGTCCTAGGTACAAGACAGCCTCAGCTGCCACGTCCGAGTCTGGGAATTTCTTCATAGTGTTGCAGTTGCCAACAATGGTGCTGAGTGGTAACTAAGGTTCCTGCAGCGCAGGGAAGGATGCAGATCCGAGTTTTGGAGGGGGTGGGGGTGGCAGCGAAGATTTTTTGCTCTACAGACCTAGTGTAAATACTTTTTTTTAATTTCTCCGGCGTTTGGGGGCCAAAACATAGTTTGCCACCCCTCCAGTGCTTTGGGGCATGGCCGGAATGCCCCAGACCCCGTTCAAGTTGTTTGGCAGCATTACGTCATCATGGCTGGAGAGGCAACACAGTTACTATGCAGGGCATTGGAGAAATTGCACTTTTTCGAAGCTCTAAATAACCTATTTTAGAATTGTATCAACAGAACTTATATGGTTGAACAGAAAGCTAAAAGTTTTTTATTTGTGAAACCATCACACGTTTTGCAAAAACTCCAGTAAAGAATATTATTTTTACAAATTTTCCAGAGCGTGTCATAATAAGGACAGGTTCAGCACTAACAGCTGTTGGCAGTACGACTAATCTCGATTTTGATTGGCTGTTGATTTCTGACCTTTGATTGGCTGTTGGTGGTCCCTGCAGCAGAAGACAATCAACACCAGTAATCTCTTGAGCGAAGGTAAATTTAATTCTCTCGGCTATTAAGTAGGCCTGAGTTGATCAAATAAATGCATGCCCTTTCAACAAATTCTTTGAAGTGTTATAATTTTTTCATTAGACTTACGTAAAATACGCTGCTCGCCGTTGAGATCAAGGTTACTGTCAAATGGGTGAAACAAGTTGATTTCGATTTATACTAGATTGGTGCCAAATACGGCCAAACTTGGTATGTTCCAGCTGATCCTTCCAAAAACTTAGTAGAATCTCCTATAACTTAGTAGGAAAGGGCGGTTACGTCATCATGGGAGGACTATATTTAGTAGGAAACTTGGTTGTACCCGTAGTTAAAGTACCCTGGGAATGCCCCCCCTGCGTCCGCCAATGCTGCAGCGGCTTATTAAAAAAACTCAAGATCAGGTGCTTGGATTGCAGTCGCTTTGCGGGTGCACTGACACTCTAAATGATGTGCTGGTCACCCCCAACAAAAAAGGTAAAGCCAAGCCCTGGTGAAATGCACAAAGAATGGGAAAGTTTCGACATATGTGCTTCCCATTCTTCATCCGACCTAACAGCTTAATTTAAGACCATAGAAGACTTCGTTCAAATTCTAAAAAAGGGCAATGTACTTCGTTTAAATTCTAAAAAAGGGCAATGTATGGAAAAATAAGTCTGAACATCAGGAAATCACATTTTGGTTCAACCTGCAGTCGCCTAAAACAGAGATATCGCCTATTGTCTTACTACTCTGGGTTGACCCAAGCATCTCGTGTAACCACCAATCTGGCAGCTTGCGGCGGCTTGCAACATGTAAGGTTCATTAACTGAATACCAGAGATAAAGTGTCGTATTCTTAAAGTGATGACTGACCGAACACAGATTCTTTGTGGAAACTCTTGAAAGAAAACAATTATCCTTCCATGAGCCAAGAGCAGAGATTGGCTTGTGGCGTTCAACGAAAAAATTGAAGGCTGCACATCTAAAACCATTAGATATACGGCCAATACAAGCTCTAGACTATGGGTCACAGTGGCCCGTGCGGTCCTGCTAAATCACCGCCGCCCCAGCCCCTTCCGCGGTCTAGCCACAACCTTTGCCGCTGTCTGTGGTATAAATTGGGCCGGTGCCGGGGCACAGCATCAGTTCCCAGCTGAACATTCCACCACTGACATGAAGGTATGACCTAACATCTCTTTCAACCATCAATATTAAACACAGAATTATCCTAAACGAAATAGAAAATGCCAAATACATTGGAAATCTTTGCACGACCTCTACAGAATATCAATTCAACAATGAGAAATTATTGAAATAACTTAGAGAATTTTCACTGAAATTTTACAGAAAATTACTGAAATTTCTTTCAGTTCCTGCTGATTGCCGCCCTCGCCGCCACGGCCGCCGCGGCGCCCCAGCACGGCTACGGGCACGACGACCACCACGCACGGCCCTACGCCTTCGACTACGCCGTCAACGACCCGCACTACGGCGCCCAGTTCTCCCAGCAGGAGCGCGGCGATGGCAACAACGTCGAGGGACAGTACAGCGTTGTGCTGCCCGACGGCCGCACACAGAACGTCAAGTACCACGCTGACCACCACGGCGGCTACAACGCAGAGGTCACCTACGACGGCTACGCCAAGACGCCCGACTACCACCCCGCTCCCGTCCACAAGGCCTCGCACCACGCTGCTTCGGCCTACCATGCCCCGAAGCCTGTGTACCACGCTGCCCCCGTGTACCATGCCCCGAAGCCTGTGTACCACGCTGCCCCCGTGTACCATGCACCCAAGCCTGTGTACCACCCAGCCCCCGTCCACAAGGCTGTGTATTAGTGGCCCTCCAGCATCTGTGTGCTTCGTCATCACGTAACTGCATATGTGTCCCATTGAAGCTTTTGTGCGAGTGTTAATTTGGATATTTATTCATAAAATACAGAGCATGGTTTTCAAAACACGTCTTTGCTAGTGCAAACACATACCCTTTAAGGACTGTTGGTAACGATGGATACTCTTGGCTTGCAATATTGTTATTATAAGCTTTAATTTTCGGGAGATCGCCTTTTAAACTCTTCTTTGATGTTTTATAGCTTAAAATGCATTCCTTGATACAAAAATTCTTGTAAACCACTAAACTGGTCTTGAACTATACATTATTTTGAAATAGGTGAATTGTATTTGTTTAAATTTTGAGTTTTTATTGGTTTGAACTTTTGTTTTGTGACCCAGCATGGCCTTTTGGTACTTGAAATGGACCTTACAGACACTTCTGAAATTTTGCTTCATTGATTATCTTTGGATAAAATGGAACGAAAAGAGCTTTTCCTCTAATTTCTAAACTTTTGCACCTAACCCTCGCCCGGGTGGGGAATCTTTTTAGACCCCTCTCGGGTTTTTCCGAAGTAAACGACAAACGGCGGCACGCAACTCCTTCAAACTTAGTCTAGCTGTTCCTTCTTCATTTTTATATCATTCCTGACAATTTTAGCCCAAGGTCATATCAGGTCAGGTCAGCAAGCCAGATGAGAAGACCTCACTTCAAACAATGTTTAGGACGGCATAACTAAAAGGAGGGTTAATTGACCAAGTTGAAACTCATACAACATATTAAGCCCACCAGGAGCTATACCTCAAGTTCCAGGATTTTTGATATTGGTGAGCCAATTGCAAATGCATTGGAAAAATCATGAAATGAGCTTTTCTCAGAAGTATCGATGGCATCAACTTCAAACATCCTTTACGACTTGGTCGTAGCCCATTTCTGAAGTTGATACCTACAATTTTGACCTGTGATCGTTTAAAGGTCACCTTAGTTCAAGTAAACATTTTTGGTGTTTTACTCTATACATGTTGAATAAACAAAGATAAAACTTTTATTTTGTCCCCAAGGTGTTTGTATGGTCACTGCAAGTCAAATGATATACAATGTTGGGTCAAACCGTTCACCTGGGTCAGGTCAAACTTCAAATTGGACCTGGCATAGGAATATCAAATATCATTCGATTATTATTGACAAGAGAATTGCAATTGTGTACCAACCATGGTTGTGTCGTGCTTGGTTTGAAAGTTATTGGCAAAAAGGAAACCCACTTATGCATGGGTGGCTATGGACATTCCCAAGCACATGCCCAATGTCCAGTGACCTGCAGCTCCCTAGACTTTGACTGACCCAAACATCATTGCCACTCTATGAAAAAGCAACTCAGGAGCTTTTGAATGGTGTTCAGAAAATGTTTCTAGCCATCATAGTTTCTGAGATATGTGAGGTTTTCTTAGTACACTTCATATTAGCGATTGACTTATTTTGACCTCTGGGGGCCTTGATATTGACCTGATGAGAAAAATGACCAAGTTATTTTCAATATATTTTTAATAGGGCTTTCAATTGACATTTTGTGCTTTTTTCTCGCTCCCTTAGTTGTTGAGATCGCGGGGGTCTTTTTTAGCCCCCCCATCCCCCCACCAGGGCAAAGGTGGCTCGTATTCGCCACAGGGTCAAGGGTTAAATAATCTATATTTTCAGACCAATTCAGTGGTATACAAGACTTATTCATCAAGCCATAAGCGTCGCCACCGGCAAAAAATGGGGGGGTGGCAGCCAAACTTCAAACTGACGCTCACAAAAAAACTTCCCACGTTAGGACCAAATACTGCTCGAATTTGGGCTCCTCGTTGCCTTCTGCAGCGGCTGGTTATTAAACGTCCGGTTTTCTCCCATTTTGACTGGGATCAGGAAATTTTTGGCCGAAAAGTGGGGGCCGGGCCCCCCTGCTCCCCTCCCCCGGTGGCGACGCCCCTGCATCAAGCTATGCATTTTTGAGTTATGAGGCATCAAAGATAAGTTTAAAAGGTGACCTTCCGAAAATGCCTTGGGCTATAACTCGGTTGGATGGAGCTAAGATTCTGACAGTTGTGTTCAGTGACCAAAACTATCCCGGACACAAGGTTTCAAATATTTTATGATAGATCTGGCGGTGTCAAAATGGACTATTTTTGGTCGTTTTGTCTTGGAACCCCTAATTATAAAAGATGCTAGGAATGCAACATTTAATTAAATCCATACCCGATATAGTAAGATATATTCTTAAGTCGATCAAAGAAAGAACGTAGGTTCTGTGTGGAAGCTCCTGGAAGGTAATTCTCGTTCCATGAGCCAAGAGCAGAGACCGGCTCGTGGTAATCAAAGTAAACTGTGAACGCTACTGAATCAAACCACGAGATATCCGGGCAATGCAGGCTCTAGACTCTGGGTCACAGTGGCCCGTGCGGGCCTGCTAAATCACCGCCGCCCCAGCCCCTTCAGCGGTCTGGCCACAACCTTTGCCGCTATCTGTGGTATAAATTTGGCCGGTGCCAGGGCACAGCATCAGTTCAAAGCTGAACATTCCACCCCTAACATGAAGGTATGGCGTAACATCTGTTTTAACCACTGATCTTAAACAAAGAAATGTCCTAATCTAAATAGAAAACACCAAGTACATGTTAAGCAGTTGCATGATTTCTGTTGAACATCAATTCCATCATTAATAACCGCTCCAATTTGTTCTCCATCTTACAGTTCCTGCTGATTGCCGCCCTCGCCGCCACGGCCGCCGCAGCGCCCCAGCACGGCTACGGACACGACGACCACCACGCGCGGCCCTACGCCTTCGACTACGCCGTCAACGACCCGCACTACGGCGCCCAGTTCTCCCAGCAGGAGCACGGCGACGGCAACAACGTCGAGGGACAGTACAGCGTCGTGCTGCCCGACGGCCGCACACAGAACGTCAAGTATCACGCTGACCACCACGGCGGCTACAACGCAGAGGTCACCTACGACGGCTACGCCCAGGCGCCCGCCTACCACCCCGCTTCCGTCCACAAGGCCTCGCACCACGCTGCTTCGGCCTACCATGCCCCGAAGCCTGTGTACCACGCTGCCCCCGTATACCATGCCCCCAAGCCTGTGTACCACGCTGCCCCCGTGTACCGTGCCCCGAAAGCTGTGTACCACCCAGCTCCCGTCCACAAGGCTGTGTATTAGTCGCCCTCCATGATCTGAATGTCTGCTTCCGTAATCACGTGACTGCATACGTGTCCCATCGGTGCTTTTATGCGATTTTTCATTCGAATATTTATTCATAAAATACAGAACATTTTTTCAAAGCCCGTCTTTGCCATTGACAACGAATACCTTCCAAGGACAGTTTGGTAACCACGGGTACTCTTGGCTTTGAATTAGGCATTTAGAGGCTAATAATGAGCATTAAATATCCCAATAAATATATTACCGTCAGTTAGACATATATAACAGCTATAACACATAGAAACTTCTCCTACAACGTAAGAAACTCGAGGATTTTCATATAACGTAAGAAATCTGGTTTACATCTGATTCTTTCGGAAAATGTCCAGATACTGTGATGAATACATTACAAGGATGATAGCCAACCAGGCCACATTAAAATACCGGCTTCTTATATCAAACTGACAAAGCATCAAAGTCGCGAAAGCCCCGAACTTTTATCTGAACTTTGCGAGGTTCCCGACCGTTAAAGCCAGGGACTTTACAAACTGCCTAGGGATACTTTTTCAATTATTGACAAATTTGCTACATTTTTGGCAATTTTCGTTACAGGGAATGAAGCACCTTGGTCGATTCTCGAAATATATGGCAATTAGAGCTATTTTTAGCCGAAAATAGTAATCGCCATGACTTTTCCTGAAAAATGTACAAAAAAGCCCAGTGTTTTGATATTCAAAATGCTCTTCCATAGCAAACAATAAACCTCTCCCTGTGCATAACGTCATGATCTGGCAACTACTGTCATATTCAGGAGGCTTCAATAGGATGACTACTCACCGTGACATTAGCATGACGTCACGCCAACAGCTGACAGCTGTAGCCGGATCCTTGGGAACATTTCATGTAGGCTTTTAACTTTTCTCTGCAAAAATTTCTAGCTCAAAGACAAATGATATGTGAGTACTTTATTTTCAGGCATGCTTTACAA
Organism: Lepas anatifera; assembly: GCA_034440635.1. Classification (NCBI taxonomy): domain Eukaryota; kingdom Metazoa; phylum Arthropoda; class Thecostraca; family Lepadidae; genus Lepas; species Lepas anatifera. Next base: position 1,232,937 of record JAOTON010001528.1, on the reverse strand, counting down.
CCTGGTTAGCTCAGTTAAAATCACGTCATAAAGGTGCCACATTCCCTTTAACATGCACATTGACGCGGAGCGCGGGTACCCGCCCGCCCCCCTCAAGTTTTTTAGAGATAGCGTAAAAGAGCGGCGAGTAGCGCCGCCGGACTTGGCAATCCTTTTCCCCTATCATTTTTACACCTTTGGTCAAAATTTTAAGGTAAGGTCATCTCAGATCAAGTCACCAGTAGAGGTCAATTAACCTGACCTTCAAAAAGTTTAAGAAAACATAAGTCAGATCAGGCCGAATGAATCTTATATTTTATCATGGGTCCACCGAGTTTTCTTAAATATGTTCGTGTATGTTTTATATCGATGACCTAAGGCCAAGTATGAGCCATGACCTCCCCTATGGAAATAGATGGGAAAATGATTTAAACTGTATAACTTAGTAATGGACGGTGATAAAGTTAATTTTTTTTGAATTATATTTATCTCGTCTTTGCAGATTTAATGATATGGTTTTTGACGTAATTTGACTTTGGCCTGAGCTCAGGTCAGGTAAAATCCCATATTTGACCAAACTTGACCTAGCAAAACCATATCATAAATCATTATATTTGGCTTTCTGTGAGGATTGACAAGGTCTAAATTGTTTCGCTCTATCTTTATTTCTTCAAATGTAATGACCGAAATTTTTCATTTACATGTTATCCCCATGACGTCATCTCTTGACCTCTAGTGACGTTAAATGTGACCTGACCAAAAATTGTTCGATTACTTTTGATAGAGATGTGGATGGGCTACCCAACACCGTTTACCGTTTTTCGTTATCTAGCGTGGTTCTCGAGACCTTAGGAGAGGGGGCGGGTACTGACCCCCCCCGGCCAAAACGAAGGTGACTCAGATCCCCGTCAATGCGAGTGTTAAGGATGCAAGGATAAATTAGCCCATGACTAGTACCTTTCTTGGTTCTTGTCACACACGAAAAAAGGCATAAATTTCCTAATGCCTAAAACGGATATTATTTTTCTTTGTTGTATTTATAAATTTTGTCAAACTTGTTCCCAGCTCGGTTTTAGGAATCAGATTCTTACTGAAATCATCAAGGGAATTATCGTGCAGACCCGACCCCGCCACCCAAACGGGATTTCCCACAATGAAGGGTTGATTAAGAAACAATAGTTAAACGTCCCACTAAGCACAGGGAGGGCCGCCTCGCTCCGGCCACCCTCTAACCAGTCAGTTTCCGGCTGTATTATGGTATTTACGGTTCCTACGGTTCATACCAGTTGCTAGCTGACCTAAAGTTTGCAGAAGTTGCAAAAATTCCGGGTAAGAGGTAGATGAAGTACGACGGCGCTGCACCAGAGTGTTTTTGTTATACCCGTCGAAACCTGAGGAGGTCGGTTACCCGCCCCACTCGTGTTGGCAGGTATTAATTTTCATAAACTCGGAGAGCTGCACAATGAAATATGCGTCAAGACACTGCAAAATCACTGCATTCTGGTTCAGGAAAACTATTTAACTGATTCTAAAAGCAATCACTTTCTTTGCAGCGTTTTTAATTAGGCTGTACTACCGCAGTGGGGTGTAGGCCGTCTATGTACCTATCGTAAGTGCAAAAATTCTGAAATTTGAGGAAAAACACTTTTATTTCTATTTTATGCAAAGATAATCTTTGGAGGGAAATGTCAGAGGTGTCTGTAAGGCCCATTTCAAGTGCTAAAACGTCATGCTAGGTCACAAAACGAAAGGTCCAACTAATAAAGTCAACATTTGAAATTGTGAAATTTGAAAAAAAATCACAAAAAACACATTATATCCCATTACATTCTGAACAATCCTGTGCTAATTCTAGCTTTCTCAATATTGTTCCACTTTTTACTCCTGATTTATGCACTAGTATTTTTACACAGTATTCTCTAGAGATGCGCGATAAAATGGCCTAAATATTTTAGCCGCCATCCCATGGGGAGGTTACTGACATCATGGGATCACTCCCCCAGGGGCAAGTATGCTCTTTTCCTTACTTATTAATAAATTCCCATGCACGGCCAATCAGTTTCCTTCTGAGTCTGCCAATGTGTGATTTGCATAAGACAATGTCCGGTACTTTAGAGAAATACATCACTCACTGAATATTGTGGCTCTATGTCCAATTGCTGACGGATTTGTCACTTCTTTGAAATACACACATCTTTATTAGAGGCAAGTATAATTGGCGTTTACCAGCTTTGGTCATAACGTGACGAGCCAAGAACAACAAAAGGTAGAAGCAGGCAAAGCTGATACCTCAGAAAGTTCCACCTGGAAAAAAAGTTTTATGTCAACGTACAAAGAGTAGAAAAGCGAGGAAATCGCTTTGTTAAAAGGCCGTGGTCTCTCTTTACAATGTTTCGTGAAATGAATGCAGCATGACTTGACAGCATGGCTGGGTCTTAGGTACAAGATAGACTCAGCTGCCACGTCCGAGTCTGGGAATTTCCTCATAGTGTTGCAGTTGCCAACAATGGTGCTGAGTGGTAAATAAGGTTCCTGCAGCGCAGGGGCGGACGCAGACACGAGTTTTGGGGGTGGGCCAAACCCATGTCTGCCTCTCCTCCTGGGGGGGGTGGGAGCGAAGATTTTTTGCTCTACGCACCTAGCGTAAACACCTTTTCAGTGCTGTACAGACCTGGTATAAGCTACTTCTCCAAGTGCATGATCGCCCCGGGGTGGGAGCGAATATTTTTTTGCTCTACAGACCTAGTGCAAATAACTTTTTTTAAAAATTTCTCCGGCGCTTGGGGGGGCCAAAAGATAGTTTGCCCCCCACTCCAGCGCTTTGGGGGGCATGGCCGGAATGCCCCCCCTGCGTCTTACAATGCTGCAGCGGCTCATTTTCAAAAAAACTCAACATCAGGGGCTTGGATTTCTGTCGCTTTGCGGCTGCCCCGACACTCCCAATGATGTGCTGGCCACCCCCAACAAAAAGGTAAAGCCAAGCCCTAGTAAAATGCACAAAGAATGGGAAAGTTTCGTCATATATGCTTCCCACAGTATTAAAGTGACATTCTTTATCCGACCTAACAGCTTAATTAAAGACCATAGACTACTTCATTTAAATTCTAAAAAAGGCAATGTATGTAAAAAATAAGTATGAAACTCAGGAAATCATTTACCTGCAGTCGCCTAAAACAGAGATATCGCCTATTGTCTTACTACTCTGGGTTGACCCAAGCATCTCGTGTAATCACCAATCTGGCAGCCTGCGGCGGCTTGCAACATGTAAGGTTATGGACGTACCAGATATAAAGTGTCGTATTCTTAAAGTGATGACTGACCGAACACAGATTCTTTGTGGAAACTCTTAAAAGAAAACAATTATCCTTCCATGAGCCAAGAGCAGAGATTGGCTTGTGCTGTTCAACGAAAAAATTGAAGGCTGCACAACTAAAACCATTAGATATGCGGTAAATAAAAGCTCTAGACTCTGGGTCACAGTGGCTCGTGCGGTCCTGCTAATTAACCCGCGCGGGGCTGGGGGGTAAATTTTACCCCCCCTCGCAAAGTTTTGCGAAATCTAAAAAACGGCGGCGCGCAGCGCCGCCAAATTTTCCGTACCTTTTCTTACATAAATTTTACACATTTCTGCCAAATAAAAATAAAATCAGTTGGAAACATTTTGAGAAATAAGCAAAAATGTCACGTCACTACAGGCAATTTTTGTACCAAAATCGCGCAATGTTTAAAGAGCTGCTGAAGCTACAGTTTTGAACCGATTTGCAATTTTCTTGCATCAAACGATAGGCATTATTGTGGTCTTCAAAATGGCTATCTCGGATTTTCAAAATTTTGGTTTTGGAAAAAAATAATTTTTTTGGAAAAAGTTACAAAATTTCTAAAATTTTCAAGATTTTTCAAAACCCGGAATTTTTTTGGTAAAACACCATACAGTGCATATGCATGACAAATTTTTAGTCTCTAGCTTTATAACTTTAGCCTGGAGAGCTGCGAAAGCTCAGCGACTCACGCTCTGATTTTTAGGGCTGATCAATACTGTCTTTATTTAGTGAATCATAGTGACCCAGGATGACCCAGGATGACCTCGTACACGCTTTACACTACTTTTATAGTGTTCCTGAGACAAAACAGATCCAAAATCATGTGTCATTTGGCAAAAAGTATGAACTTAAAAAGTTGACCTCTGATGACCTACCTTGACCCCGGCCGTGCAAGTTGTGACCAGAGTATTTCAGATATGATTCTCTGAACATCATAGCTGAATTCTGCATGTGGTGACCTTTAGTGACCTCATCTTGACCTGACCCGGTCATGCCACCAGCCTAACGGTCTCAAAGCACCTTGCTGCATTCAAGTGAAGGCTTTCCATGAAGTATGAAGCTCATAGCTTCCATGCCCTGATCTCCGTAGCATTGCAACCTCAAAAACCACGCTTTTGACAGCTGACCTCAGTTTGACATTGACCTTGACCTTAAACTTTAAATTAAGTACATGTTTTTAGTTGTTCGTGATGAGATCGTTCGATTGGCGTTTGAATTTTCCAAATCGGACAATTAGTTCGGGAGATAACAGGGGGTAAAATTTACACCCCCAGCCCCGCGCGTTCGGCTGGAGACCTCAGCCCCGCGCGGGTTAAATCACCACCGCCCCAGCCCCCACCGCGGTCTAGCCACAGCCTTTGCCGCTGTCTGTGGTATAAATTGGGCCGGTGCCGGGGCACAGCATCAGTTCCCAGCTGAACATTCCACCACTGACATGAAGGTATGACCTAACATCTCATTTAACCACGAACCTAAAACACAAAATTGTCCGTATCACAATAGAAAACACCCGGAGGTTGTAAGAAACTGCAATAATTGTTTTATTTCATTATTCGTTCATATACTATTTCAACCATTAATAACCACTCCCATTTGTTATCCATCTTTCAGTTTATGTTGATTGCCGCCCTCGCCGCCACGGCTGCCGCAGCGCCCCAGCACGGCTACGGACACGACGACCACCACGCGCGGCCCTACGCCTTCGACTACGCCGTCAACGACCCACACTACGGCGCCCAGTTCTCCCAGCAGGAGCACGGCGATCGCAACAACGTCGAGGGACAGTACAGCGTTGTGCTGCCCGACGGCCGCACACAGAACGTCAAGTACCAGGCTGACCACCACGGCGGCTACAACGCAGAGGTCACCTACGACGGCTACGCCAAGGCGCCCGCCTACCACCCCGCTCCCGTCCACAAGGCCTCGCACCACGCAGCTTCGGCTTACCATGCCCCGACGCCTGTGTACCACGCTGCCCCCGTGTGCACCATGCCCCGAAGCCTGTGTACCACCCTGCCCCGTGTACCATGCCCCGAAGCCAGTGCACCACACTGGCCCCGTGTACCATGCTCCGAAGCCTGTGTACCACGCTGCCCCCGTTTACCATGCCCCCAGGCCTGTGTACCACCCAGCTCCCGTCCACAAGGCTGTGTATTAGTCGCCCTCCATGATCTGAATATCTGCTTCCATCATCTGTGTGCTTCGTTATCACGTAACTGCATATGTGTCCCATTGCAGCTTTTGTGCGAGTGTTAATTTGAATATTTATTCACAAAATACAGATCATGGTTTTCAAATCACATCTTTTCCAGTGACAACGCATACCTTCTAAGGACTCTTGTTAACGATGGATACTCTTGGCTTTCAATATTGCTCTTATACGCTATAATTTTTCGGGAGATCGCCTTTTAATTCTTCTTTGATGTTTTATAGCTTGAAATGCATTCCTTGATGAACAAATTTTTGTATACCACTGAACTGGTTTTCAACTATACCATATTTTGAAATAGGTGAATTGTATTTGTTTAAATTTTTAATTTTTAGTGGTTTGAACTTTTGTTTTGTGACCCAGCATGACCTTTTGGCACTTGAAATGAGCCTTACAGTCACTTCTGAAATTTTGCTCCATAGGTTATCTTTGGATAAAATGGAACTAAAAGAGTTTTTCCTCTAATTTCTGAACTCTTGAACTTAACCTTCGCCCGGGTGGGGGTCTTTTTAGACCCCCCCGGGTTTTCAATGTGACCGAAAAACAGCGGAGCGCAGCGCCTTCAAACTTTGTCTAGCTATTGCTTCATCATTTTTATATGATTCCTGAAAATTTTAGCTCAAGGTCATATAAGGTCAGGTGAAAAGACCTCACTTAAAAAAATGTTTAGGACTGCATAACTAAAAGGAGGGTTAATTGACCAAATTGAAACTCATACCCCATATTAAACCGTTCAGGAGCTACAACTCGTGTCCCAGGATGTTTTAATATCGGTGACCTAAGGTCATGTACAGAGCATGACCTCCCCATTGCAAATGCATTGGGAAAATCAGGAAATAAGCTCCCCTCAGTAATTGTCGATGGAATCAACTTCAAACATCCTTTACGACTTGGTCTTAGCCCATTTCTGAAGTTGATACCAACAATTTTGACCTGTGACCTTTCAAAGGTCATCTTAGTGCAAAGAAACATTTTTCGGTGTTTTACTCTATACATTTTGAATAAACCAAGATAAAACTTTTATTTTGTCACCAAAGTGTTTAAATGGTAACTGCAAGTCAAATGATATACATAATGATAATACCAGGTCAAGTTGGGTCAAACCATTGACCTGGGTCAGGTCAAATTTCAAATTGGACCATCGATATCATATCGATCGATATCATATATCATTCGATTATTATTGACAAGAGGATTACAAAGGTGTATCAACTATGGATTTATCTTGTTTGGTTTGGAAGTTATTCGCAAAACTAGAATCATGGGTGTATAGTTTACGAATCCGCCACGGAAAGTGCCAAGCGAGTATTGGACACTGTCCACCACCACGCTTTAAGGATTATCCTTGTGCTTTCCGCACATCGCCCACCAGCAGCCTACTGGTGGATGCGGACAAGATGCCTTTGTCGTTGCGACGACGTTTCTTATCGCTGAAGTAGGCTTTAAAGATTAGACAATTCCCCGGGCACCCAGCATACCCAAAATTATTTTCTGAAACGCTACAGCGCCAGGCCGACACTCTCCCGGCATCAGCACGACACCCTGGGCTCAGGGTATGCGAGTGGCTCAGCGAAGCCGATATAGATCTTAGCCTAATCGAGACTCACCACGCGTCATCAGTGGAACCATGAGTTTTACCTGAATTTAAAACCGGACACCAGACTACTTGAAATGACAAAGGATCTACCGCCTAATGCGATGCGTCGGGTTTTCCTGCAGCACCTGCATGACTCAAACATAGATTACTCCGTATACTACATAGACGGGTCGAAAAGTGGTAATGGAACGGGATGCGCCTTTGTGGGTGAGACCTTTGAAAATAGATTTACGCTGCCGAGTACCGCATCTGTTTTCACCGCTGAGCTGTGTGCGCTGTTTCGTTGCATGGATCATATTTTACTTTCCAGAACACGCCGACATGTAATATTTTCAGACTCACTATCATCTATACAGGCACTGAGTGTGTTTGAAACGCACCCGACATCATCGCATATTTTAGAGCTTATAAGACGCAGGATGTATAGGGCACACTGCCAGGGTAAAATTGTCATCATAGTCTGGGTGCCAAGCCAGATAGGTATACCTGGCAACAAGTGCGCCGACGAATGTGCCATTGGCACATTGTGCCAAGGTAGCGGCTCAGGGTTGGGTGCCAACCGGCCCAGGCATCCCACTTTCGGATTTCTATCCGAAAATCCGTAAATACGTTCGCGATTTGTGGCAGCGCTCATGGGACAGCGATCCAAAGGGCAGTAAGCTGCGGCTGCTGAAGCCCAAATTAGTGGTGTGGTCGTCGGCCAGTGCTTAATGTAGGAGAGAGGAGGTGATTCTCACCAGGCTGCGTATAGGTCACACACACGCGACACACTCGTACCTCCTCTGCGGTGATGGCCCTCCGGCGTGCCCGCGCTGCGACGAGCGACTCACGGTGACACACGTGTTAGTGGATTGTCGTGACTAGGAGCTTGAGAGGGCGCGATATCTGCCAGGTACTCCTTCACTGAAGAATCTGTTGGGAGAATTCCGCACTGTTCACACTTCCAATATTGTTTTATTCCTTCACAAGGCTAACTTGAATGTTATTTACTCTCCCGGAGGTAGCCGTCCCTGAAATGCACGGACAGCTAATATCTCTGACTCCGTGACTCGTCTCACCATCGACTCATTTGTTTGTTTTATCTGTGTCTCACCCCACCATTTTACCACTGACTGAACTGAGTAATACCACGATGTGTATTTCTTAATTCAGTGTTTTGGGCACCGTATGACCTATGATGACGTTGCGCCCCTAAACCCGAAATATGATGATGATGATGATGATGAAGTCTTTGGCAAAAAGAAAACGCCCTTATGCATGGGTGGCTATGGACATTCCCAAGCACATTCTCAATGACCAGTGACCTGCAGCTCCCTAGACTTTGACCTGACCCAAAAATAATTTTAACTTAATAAAAAAGCAGCTCAAGAGTTTTCGAATGGTGTTCAGAAAATGTTTCTAACTATCAAAGTTTCTGAGATATATGAGGTTTTCTTAGTACACCTCATATTAGCGATTTTAACCTATATTGACCTCTGGTGGCCTTGATATTCACCTGACGAGAAAAATGACTTAAGTATTTTCGGTATAATTTTTAGGAGATATCAATTGTCGTTTTGTGCTTTTTTCTAGCTCTCTTTAGTTGTTGGGATCGTGGTGGTCTTTTTAGCCCCCCCTTCCCCCACCAGGGAAAGGGTGGCTCGTACCCGCCACAGGGGCAAGGTTTAAATAATTTATATTTTCGGACCAATTCATTGGTATACAAGACTTATTCATCAAGCTATGCATTTTTGAGTTATGAAGCATCAAAGATAAGTCTAAAAGGTGACCTTCCGAAAACGCCTTGGGCTATAACTCGGTTGGATGGGGCTAAGATTCTCGCAGTTGTGTTCAGTGACCAAAACTGTCTCGAAGACAAGGTTTCAGATTTTTTATGATAGACCTGGTGGTGTCAAAATGAACTATTTTTGGTCGTTTTGTCCTAGAACGCCCCAATTATAAAATATGGTAGGAATGCAACATTTAACTAAATAGATACCCGAGATAACGAAATATATTCTTAAGTCCATCAATTCTCGTTCCAAAAGCCAAGAGCAGAGATTGGCTCGTGGTAATCAAAGTAAACACTGAACGCTGCTGAATTAAACCACGAGATCTCCGAGCAATGCAGGCTCTAGACTCTGGGTCACAGTGGCCCGTGCGGTCCTGCCAAATCACCGCCGCCCCAGCCCCTTCCGCGGTCTAGCCACAGCCTTTGCCGCTGTCTGTGGTATAAATTGGGCCGGTGCCGGGGCACAACATCAGTCCACAGCTGACCATTCCACCCCTAACATGAAGGTATGGCCTGACATCTCTTTTAACCATTGATCTTAAACACATAATTGTCGTAATCGAAATAGAAAGCACAATGTATACTGTAAGCTACTGCATGATTTCTGTTGAGCATTAATTCAACCATTAATAACCATTTCAATTTGTTCTCCATCTTACAGTTCCTGCTGATTGCCGCCCTCACCGCCACGGCCGCTGCAGCGCCCCAGCACGGCTACGGACACGACGACCACCACGCACGGCCCTACGCCTTCGACTACGCCGTCAACGACCCGCACTACGGCGCCCAGTTCTCCCAGCAGGAGCACGGCGACGGCAACAACGTCGAGGGACAGTACATCGTTGTGCTGCCCGACGGCCGCACACAGAACGTCAAGTACCACGCTGACCACCACGGCGGCTACAACGCAGAGGTCACCTACGACGGCTACGCCAAGGCGCCCGCCTACCACCCCGCTCCCGTCCACAAGGCTGTGTATTAGTCGCCCTCCATGATCTGAATGTCTGCTTCCGTAATCACGTGACTGCATACGTGTCCCATCGGTGCTTTTATGCGATTTGTCATTCGAATATTTATTCATAAAATACAGAACATTTTTTTCAAAGCACGTCTTTGCCATTGACAACGAATACCTTCCAAGGACAGTGTGGTAACCACGGGTACTCTTGGCTTTCAATTAGGCTGTTAGAGGCTAATACTGAGCATTAAATGTCCCAATAAATATATTACCGTCAAGTAGACATATATAACAGCTATAACACATAGAAAATTCTCCTACAACTTAAGAAACTCGAGGATTTTCATATAACGTAAGAAATCTGGTTTCCATCTGATTCTTTCGGAAAATGTCCAGATACTGTGATGAATACATTACAAGGATGATAGCCAACCAAGTCACATTAAAATGCCGGCTTGTTATATCAAACTGACAAAGCATCAAAGTCGCGAAAGCCCCGAACTTTTATCTGAACTTTGCGAGGTTCCCGACCGTTAAGGCCAGGGACTTTGCAAACTGCCTAGGGATACTTTTTCAATTATTGACAAATTTGCTACATTTTTGGAAATTTTCGTTACAGGGAATGAAGCACCTTGGTCGATTCTCGAAATATATGGCAATTAGAGCTATTTTTAGCCAAAAATAGTAATTGCCATGACTTTTCCTGAAAAATGTACAAAAAGAGCCCAGTGTTTTGATATTCAAAATGCTCTTCTATAGCAAACAATAAACCTCTCCCTGTGCATAACGTCATGATCTGGCAACTACTGACATATACAGGAGGCTTCAATAGGATGACAACTTACCGTGACATTAGCATGACGTCACGCCAACAGCTGACAGCTGTAGCCGGACCCTTGGGCACATTTCATGTAGGCTTTTAACTTTTCTCTGCAAAAATTTCTAGCTCAAAGACAAATGATATGTGAGTAATGGATCTTCATGCATGGTTTACAACCTGGTTAGCTCAGTTAAAATCACGGCCTAAAGGTGCCACATTCCCTTTAACATGCACATTGACGCGGAGGGCGGGTACCCGCCCGCCCCTCAAGTTTTTTAGAGATAGCGTAAAAGAGCGGCGAGTAGCGCCGCCGGACTTGGCAATCCTTTTCTCCCATCATTTTTACACCTTCGGTCAAAATTGTAAGGTAAGGTCATCTCAGATCAAGTTACCAGTAGAGGTCAATTGACCTGACCACCAAAAAGTTTAAGAAAACATTAGTCATATCAGGCCGAATGAAACTCATATTTTATCATGGGTCCACCAAGTTTTCTTAAATATTTTCGTGTATGTTTTATATCAATGACCTGAGGTCAAGTATGAGCCATGACCTCCCCTTTGGAAATAAATAGGAAAATGATTTCAACTGTATAACTTAGTAATGGACAGTGATAAAGTTTATTTTCTTCTGAATTAGATATATCTCGTCTTTGCAGATTTAATGATATAGATTTTGACGTAATTTGACTTTGGCCTGACCTCAGGTCAGGTCAAATTCCATATTTGCCCAGATTTGACCTAGCAAAACCTTATCATAAGTCATCATATTTGGCTTTCTGTGAGAATCGTCAAGGTCTAAATTGTTTCCACTCCATCTTTACTTCTTCAAAGTGTAATGACCGAAAACCTTTACTTACATGTTATCCCTATGACGTCATCTCTTGACCTCTAGTGACTTTAAATGTGACCTGACCAAAAAATTGCACGATTTCTTTTGATAGAGCTGTGGATGGGCTACCCAACACCGTTTACCTTTTTCGTTATCTAGCGTGGTTCTCGAGACCTTAGAAGAGGGGGATGGGTACTGCCCCCCCGCGTCAAAGCGAAGGTGGCTCAGATCCCCGTCAATGCGAGTGTTAAGGATGCAAGGATAAATTAGACCATGACTAATACGTTTCTTGGTCCTTGTCACACACGAAACAAGGCATAAATTTCCTATTACCTAAAAACGTATATTATTTTTGTTTTTCATAAATTTTGCCAGACTTGTTCCCAGCTCGGTTTCAGGAGTCAGATTCTTACTGAAGTCATCAATGGAATTATCATGCAGATCCGACGCCACCAACCAAACGGGAATTCCCACAATGAAGGGTTAATTTAGAAACAAAAGTTTAAGGTCCCACCAAGCACAGGGAAGGCCCCCTAGCTCAGGCCACCCACTAACCAGTCAGTTTCCGGCTGACTTATGGTATTTACGGTTCCTATGGTTCATATCAGTTGCTAGCTGACCTAAGTTTTGCAGAAGTTGCAAAAATTCCGGGTAAGAGGTAGATTAATTACGACGGCGCTGCACCAGAGTGTTTTTTGTTATATCCGTCGAAACCAGAGGAGGTCGGTTACCCGCCCCACTCGTGTTGGCAGGTATTAATTTTCATAAACTCGGAGAGCTGCACAATGAAATATTCGTCAAGACAGTGCAACATCACTGCATTATAGTTCAGGAAAACTATTTACCTGATTCTAAAAGCAATCACTTTCTCTGCAGCGTTTTTACTTAGGCTGTACTACCGCAGTGGGGTGTAGGCCGTCTGTGTACCTATCGTAAGTGCAAAAGTTCTGAATTTGGAGGAAAAACACTTTTATTTCTATTTTATGCAAAGATCGTCTATGGAGGGAAATTTCAGAGGTGTCTGTAAGGCCCATTTCAAGTGCTTAAACGTCATGCTAGGTCACAAAACGAAAGGTCAAACTAATAAAAGTCAAAATTTGGAAATGTGAAATTTAAAAAAATCACAAAAAACACATTATATCCCATTACATTCTGAACAATCCTGTGCCAGCTCTGGCTTTCTCAATATTGTTTCACTTTTTGCTCCTGACTTATGCACTAGTAATTTCTACACAGTATTCTCTAAAGATGCGCGATAAAATGGCCTAAATATTTTTAGCCGCCATGCCATGGGGAGGTTACTGACATCATGGGATCACTCCCCCAAGGCAAGTATGCTCTTTTCCTTACTCATTAATATATTCCCATGCACGGCCAATCAGTTTCCTACTGAGTCTGCCAATGTGTGATTTCCATAAGACAATGTCCGGTACTTTAGAGAAATACATCACTCACTGAATATTGTGGCTCTATGTCCAACTGCTGACGGATTTGTCACTTCTTTGAAATACACACGTCTTTATTAGAGGCAAGTATAATTGGCGTTTACCAGTTTCGGTCATAACGTGACGAGCAAGAACAACAAAAGGTAGAAGCAGGCAAAACTGATACCGGAGAAAGTTCCACCTGGAAAAACAGCTTTATGTCAACGTACAAAGAGTAGAAAAGCGAGGAAATCGCTTTGTTAAAATGTCGTGGTCTCTCTTTACAATGTTTCGTGAAATGAATGCAGCATTACTTGACAGCATGGCTGGGTCCTAGGTACAAGATAGACTCAGCTGCCACGTCCGAGTCTGGGAATTTCCTCATAGTGTTGCAGTTGGCGACAATGGTGCTAAGTGGCAAATAAGGTTCCTGCAGCGCAGGGGCGGATGCAGACCCGAGTTTTGGGGGTGGGCCAAACTCATGTCTGCCTCTTCTCCTGGGGCGAAGGGGGGTGAGCGAAGATTTTTTGCTCTACAGACCTAGTGTAAACACCTTTTCAGTGCTCTACAGACGTGGTATAAGCTACTTCTCCAAGTGCATGATCACCTCTCAGGGGGTGGGAGCGAATATTTTTTTGCTCTACAGACCTAGTGCAAATAACTTTTTTCAAAAATTTATCCGGCGTTTGGTGGGGCCAAAAGATAGTTTGCCCACCACTCCAGCGCTTTGGGGGCATGGCCGGAATGCCCCCCCTGCGTCCGACAATGCTGCAGCGGCTCATTTTCAAAAACTCAACATCAGGGGCTTGGATTTCTGTCGCTTTGCGGCTGCCCTGACACTCCCAATGATGTGCTGGGCACCCCCAACAAAAAGGTAAAGCCAAGCCCTAGTGAAATGCACAAAGAATGAGAAAGCTTCAACATATATGCTTCCCACAGTGTTAAAACATTCTTCATCCGACCTAACAGCTTAATTAAAGACCATATACTACTTTGTTTAAATTCTAAAAAAGGCAACGTATGCAAAAAAATAAGTCTGAAAATCAGGAAATCAACCTGCAGTCGCCTAAAACAGAGATATCGCCTATTGTCTTACTACTCTGGGTTAACCCAAGCATCTCGTGTAATCACCAATCTGGCAGCCTGCGGCGGCTTGCAACATGTAAGGTTCATTAACACGCGCATTGACGGGGCGGGTACCCGCCCCCTCGGGTTTTTCGGAGAAAGTAGAAACGGCGGCGCGTAGCGCCGCCGTTCTTGGTATACCTTTTCCCTCATCATTTTACAACTTCTGTAAAAATTTTAAGGTTAGGTCATCTCAGGTCAGGTCACCAATACAGGTCAAGTGACCCGACCTCAAAAAAAGTTTAAGATAGCATAAGTCGGAGCAGGGTGAACCCATTTGATTGAAACTCATATCACATAATGACCCCACCGAGTTCTCTAGAATGTGTTCCGGTATTTTGATATCGATGACCCAAGGTCAGGCACGACGCATGACCTCTCCATTGGAAATACATGGAAAAATGGTTTTTACGGAATAACTCAGTAACGGATGGTGATAGAGCATTTATTTTAGCTGCATTAGACTTGCCTGGGCTTTGCAGTTCTAATGATATGCATTTTATATAATTTGACCCCGACCTGACCTCAGGTCAGGTCAAATCTTGATTGACCTAGCAAGGTCAAATTATATATCATTCGATTTGGCTTGCTAAGAGGATTCATATAGTTCAAGCCGTTTTGCTCTATCTTTACTTGTTCAGATGTAATGCCCGAAAAACTGAATTTTACATGTTATCCCTATGACGGGCATGTTTTGACCTCTCGTGACCTTAAATGTGACCTGACAAAAAAATGGCCAAATGTTTCGATGGAGAAGGGATGGGCAGCCCAACGCCGTTTACCGTTTTTCGCTACCTACCGTGGTTCTCGAGATCTTAGGGGGCGGGTACCCGCCCCCGTCAATGCGAAGGTGGCTCAGACCCCCGTCAATGCGCGTGTTAAATTGTTACCAGAGATAAAGTGTCGTATTCTTAAAGTGATGACTAACCGAAAACAGATTCTTTGTGGAAACTCTTAAAAGAAAACAATTATCCTTCCATGAGCCAAGAGCAGAGATTGGCTTGTGCTGTTCAACGAAAAAATTGAAGGCTGCACAACTAAAACCATTAGATATGCGGCCAATAAAAGCTCTAGACTCTGGGTCACAGTGGCCCGTGCGGTCCTGCTAATTAAATCACCACCGCCCCAGCCTCTACCGCGGTCTAGCCACAGCCTTTGCCGCTGTCTGTGGTATAAATTGGGCCGGTGCCGGGGCACAGCATCAGTTCCCAGCTGAACATTCCACCACTGACATGAAGGTATGGCCTAACATCTCCTTTAACCATGAACCTAAAACACAAAATTGTCCGTATCACAATAGAAAACACCCGGAGGTTGTAAAAAACTGCAAGAATTTTGTTATTTCATTATTCGTTCATATACTATTTCAACCATTAATAACCACTCCCATTTGTTATCCATCTTTCAGTTGATGTTGATTGCCGCCCTCGCCGCCACGGCTGCCGCAGCGCCCCAGCACGGCTACGGACACGACGACCACCACGCGCGGCCCTACGCCTTCGACTACGCCGTCAACGACCCGCACTACGGCGCCCAGTTCTCCCAGCAGGAGCACGGCGATGGCAACAACGTCGAGGGACAGTACAGCGTTGTGCTGCCCGACGGCCGCACACAGAACGTCAAGTACCACGCTGACCACCACGGCGGCTACAACGCAGAGGTCACCTACGACGGCTACGCCAAGGCGCCCGCCTACCACCCCGCTCCCATCCACAAGGCCTCGCACCACGCTGCTTCGGCCTACCATGCCCCGAAGCCTGAGTACCACGCTGCCCCCGTGTACCATGCCCCGAAGCCTGTGTACCACGCTGCCCCCGTGTACCAAGCCCTGAAGCCTGTGTACCACCCAGCTCCCGTCTACAAGGCTGTGTATTAGTCGCCCCCCCCCATCATCTGAATATCTGCTTCCATCATCTGTGTGCTTCGTTATCACGTAACTGCATACGTGTCCCATTGAAGCTTTTGTGCGAGTGTTAATTTGAATATTTATTCATAAAATACAGATCATGGTTTTCAAATCACATCTTTGCCAGTGACAACGCATACCTTCTAAGGACTGTTGTTGACGATGGATACTCTTGGCTTTCAATATTGCTCTTATACGCTATAATTTTTCGGGAGATGGCCTTTTAATTCTTCTTTGATGTTTTATAGCTTAAAATGCATTCCTTGATGAACAAATTCTTGTATACCACTGAACTGGTCTTCAACTATACCATATTTTGAAATAGGGAATTGTATTTGTTTAAATTTTGACTTTTTAGTGGTTTGAACTTTTGTTTTGTGAACCAGCATGACCTTTTGGCACTTGAAATGAACCTTACAGTCACTTCTGAAATTTTGCTCCATAGGTTATCTTTGGATAAAATGGAACTAAAAGAGTTTTTCCTCTAATTTCTGAACTTTTGAACTTAACCTTCGCCCGGGTGGGGGTCTTTTTAGACCCCTCCCCGGGTTTTTCCAAAGTGAACGAAAAACGGCGGAGCGCACCGCCTTCAAACTTAGTCTAGCTATTTCTTCATTATTTTTATATGATTCCTGAAAATTTTAGCTCAAGGTCATATAACGTCAGGTGAAAAGACCTCACCTAAAAATGTTTAGGACTGCATAACTAAAAGGAGGGTTAATTGACCAAATTGAAACTCATACCCCATATTAAGCCGACCAGGAGCTACAACTCGTGTCCCAGGATTTTTTAATAACGGTGACCTAAGGTCATGTACAGAGCATGACCTCCCCATTGCAAATCCATTGGGAAAATAAGGAAATAAGCTCCCTCAGTAATTAGTCGATGGAATCAACTTCAAATATCCTTTACGACTTGGTCTTAGCCCATTTCTGAAGTTGATACCAACAATTTTGACCTGTGACCTTTCAAAGGTCATCTTAGATCAAATAAGCATTTTTCGGTGTTTTACTCTATACATTTGGAATAAACAAAGATACAACTTTTATTTTGTCACCAAAGTGTTTAAATGGTCACTGCAAGTCAAATGATATACATAATGATAATACCAGGTCAAGTTGGGTCAAACCATTGACCTGGGTCAGGTCACATTTCAATTTGGATCATCGATATCATATCGATCGATATCATATATCATTTGATTATTATTGACAAGAGGATTGCAAAGGTGTATCAACTATGGATTTATCTTGCTTGGTTTGGAAGTTATTCGCAAAACTAGAATCATGGGTGCATAGTTTACGAATCCGCCACGGAAAGTGCCATGCGAGTATTGGACACTGTCCACCACCAAGCTTTAACGATTATCCCTGTGCTTTCCGCACATCGCCCACCAGCAGCCTACTGGCGGATGCCGACGAGATGCCTTTGTCGTTGCGACTACGTTTCTTATCGCTGAAATACGCTTTAAAGATTAGATAGTTCGCCGGGCACCCAGCATACCCAAAATTATTTTCTGAAACGTTACAGCGCCAGGCCGACACTCTCCCGGCATCAGCACGACACCCTGGGCTCAGGGTATGCGAGTGGCTCAGCGAAGCCGATATAGATCTTAGCCAAATCGAGACTCACAACGCGTCATCAGTGAAACCATGAGTTTTACCTGAATTTAAAACCGACACCAGACTACTTGAAATGACAAAGGATCTACCGCTTAATGCGATGCGTCAGGTTTTCCTGCAGCACCTGCATGACTCATACATAGATTACTCCGTATACTACATAGACGGGTCGAAAAGTGGTAATGGAACGGGAGGCGCCTTTGTGGGTGAGACCTTTGAAAATAGATTTACGCTGCCGAGTACCGCATCTGTTTTCACCGCTGAGCTGTATGCGCTGTTTCGTTGCATGGGTCATATTTTATTTTCCAGAACACGCCGACATGTAACATTTTCAGACTCACTATCATCTATACAAGCGCTGAGTGTGTTTGAAACGCACCCGTCATCATCACATATTTTAGAGCTTATAAGACGCAGGATGTATAGGGCACACTGCCAGGGGAAAATTGTCATCATAGTCTGGGTGCCAAGCCATGTAGGTATACCTGGCAACGAGCGCGCCGACGAATGTGCCAAGGTAGCGGCTCAGGGTCGGGTGGCAACGGGCCTAGGCATCCCACTTTCGGATTTCTATCCGAAAATCCGTGAATACGTTCGCGATTTGTGGCAGCGCTTATGGGACAGCGATCCTAAGGGCAGTAAGCTGCGGCTGCTGAAGCCCAAGTTAGGGGTGTGGTCGTCGGCCAGTGCACAATGTAGGAGAGAGGAGGTGATTCTCACCAGGCTGCGTATAGGTCACACACACGCGACACACTCGTACCTCCTCTGCGGTGATGGCCCTCCGGCGTGCCCGCGCTGCGACGAGCCACTCACGGTGACACACGTGTTAGTGGATTGTCGCAACTACGAGGTTGAGAGGGCGCGATATCTTCCAGGTACTCCTTCACTGAAGGATCTGTTGGGGGAATTCCGCACTGTTGACACTTCCAATATTGTTTTATTCCTTAACAAGGCTAACTTGAATGTTATTTACTCTCCGGAGGTAGCCGTCCCTGAAATGCACGGACAGCTGGTATCTCTGACTCCGTGACTCGTCTCACCATCGACTCATTTGTTTGTTTTTATCTGTGTCTCACCCCACCATTTTAACACTGACTGAACTGAGTAATACCACGATGTGTATTTCTTAATTCAGTGTTTTGGGCGCCGTATGACCTATGATGTCGTTGCGCCCCTAAACCCGAAATATGATGATGATGATGATGATGAAGTCTTTGGCAAAAAGAAAACGTCCTTATGCATGGGTGGCTATGGACATTCCCAAGCACATTCTCAATAACCAGTGACCTGCAGCTCCCTAGACTTTGATCTAACCCAAAAATCATTGCCACTTAATAAAAAAGCAGCTCAAGAGTTTTCGAATGGTGTTCAGAAAATGTTTCTAACTATCAAAGTTTCTGAGATATATGAGGTTTTCTTAGTACACCTCATATTAGCGATTTTAACCTATATTGACCTCTGGTGGCCTTGATATTCACCTGACGAGAAAAATGACTTAAGTATTTTCGGTATAATTTTTAAGTGCTTTCAATTGACGTTTTGTGCTTTGTTTAGCTCTCTTTGTTGTTGGGATCGTGGGGTTTTTTTAGCCCCCCCCGCCCCCACCAGGGAAAGGGTGGCTCGTACCCGCCACAGGGGCAAGGTTTAAATAATTTATATTTTCGAACCAATGCATTGGTATACAAGACTTATTCATCAAGCTATGCATTTTTGAGTTATGAAGCATCAAAGATAAGTTTAAAAGGTGACCTTCCGAAAACGCCCTGGGCTATCACTCGGTTGGATGGGGCTAAGATTCTCACAGTTGTGTTCAGTGACCCAAACTGTCTCGAAGACAAGGTTTCAGATTTTTTATGATAGACCTGGTGGTGTCAAAATGACCTATTTTTGGTCGTTTTGTCCTGGAACGCCCCAATTATAAAATATGGTAGGAATGCAACATTTAACTAGATAGATACCCGAGATAACGAAATATAATCTTAAGTCGATCAATTCCCGTTCCATGAGCCAAGAGCAGAGATTGGCTAGTGGTAATCAAAGTAAACACTGAACGCTGCTGAATTAAACCACGAGATCTCCGTGCAGTGCAGGCTCTAGACTCTGGGTCACAGTGGCCCGTGCGGTCCTGCCAAATCACCGCCGCCCCAGCCCCTTCCGCGGTCTAGCCACAACCTTTGCCGCTGTCTGTGGTATAAATTGGGCCGGTGCCGGGGCACAACATCAATCCACAGCTGACCATTCCACCCCTAACATGAAGGTATGGCCTAACATCTCTTTTAACCATCGATCTTAAACACATAATTGTCGTAATCGAAAGAGAAAGCGCAATGTATACTATAAGCTACTGCATCGTTTCTGTTGAGCATTAATTCAACCATTAATAACCATTTCAATTTGTTCTCCATCTTACAGTTCCTGCTGATTGCCGCCCTCGCCGCCACGGCCGCTGCAGCGCCCCAGCACGGCTACGGACACCACGACCACCACGCACGGCCCTATGCCTTCGACTACGCCGTCAACGACCCGCACTACGGCGCCCAGTTCTCCCAGCAGGAGCACGGCGACGGCAACAACGTCGAGGGACAGTACAGCGTTGTGCTGCCCGACGGCCGCACACAGAACGTCAAGTACCACGCTGACCACCACGGCGGCTACAACGCAGAGGTCACCTACGACGGCTACGCCAAGGCGCCCGCCTACCACCCCGCTTCCGTCCACAAGGCCTCGCACCACGCTGCTTCGGCCTACCATGCCCCGAAGCCTGTGTACCACGCTGCCCCCGTGTACCATGCCCCGAAGTCAGTGCACCACACTGCCCCCGTGTACCATGCTCCGAAGCCTGTGTACCACCCAGCTCCCGTCCACAAGGCTGTGTATTAGTCGCCCCCCCCATCATCTGAATGTCTGCTTCCATCATCTGTGTGCTTCGTCATTACGTAAATGCATACGTGTCCAATTGAAGCTTTTATGCGGGTGTTAATTTGAATATTTATTCATAAAATACAGAGCATGGTTTTCAAAGCACGTCTTGGCAAGTGACAACGCATACCTTCTAAGGACTGTTGGTAATGACGGATACTCTTGGCTTTCAATAAGGCTCTTTTACGCTATAAATGAGCGTTTAAAATCCCAATAAAAATATTACTGCCTGTCAGGCAGACACAACAGCTAAAACACATACGAACTTTTCTTAAAACGTAATCAACACGAGAGCTTTTCTTAGAACGTAAGAAAGAACGTTCAAAACTGATTCGTTCGGAGAATGCTCAGATACTGTAATGAATGCATTATCAGGATGGTAGTCAACCAGGCCATACAATGCTGCCTTCTCATATTTTAGCTGACAAAGCATCAAGGTCACAAAATCCCAGAGGCTTTATGCGGAATTTCGCGGGTTTCCCGACTCTTGAGTTCAAAGATTTTGCGACCTTTCTAGGGATACTTATTTCAATAACTGATAAATTCGCTACATCTTTGACAATTTTCGTTTAAAGGAAAGGCGGCACTTTGGTCCAATGCCGGAATGTAGTGTAATTAGTGGTATTATTTGCCGAAAAACTTGCAAATATCCATTATTTTTTTCTAAAAAAGAACAAGAAACTAAATATTTTGATCTTCAAAATGCCCTTCTATGGTAAGCAATAAACCTCTGCACGTTAGCAATAAACCAAGACTACTACTACCATATTCAATAGGCTCCAATAGGCTGACGGCTCATGGTGACGTCAGCATGAAACGCCATCAGCAGCCAACTGTGGCCGGCTCCTTGGGTATATTTTGGGTACATTTTAGGTACGCTTTTAGCTTTTCTCTACGGAAATTTTAAGTTCCAAGACAAATGATATGTTGAGTGGCAGGTTTCCCAGCATGCTTTAAACCTTGGCTATCTCAGTTAACCCGCGCCCCGCTGGGATCCCTGGCATGACGGACCCCGCTGGGGGGGCGTTTTTCGCCCCCCTCCTCCGTATCTCATTCTCCACGAAAGCTAAAGGAAAACTACGGGCGGCGTTCGAGAGCTCTTGACAAGACAAAGATATTTTATACGAAGTATTTTTATGTCAGGCCAATATTGAGGTCAGCATAAGTCAAAGAAGGTTCCATAGGCTTACAACAGAGAAGTGTACGTTTCTCTCTATAGATCTGTCCTCAGCGGAGCTAGAGCAAATATTTATGCATCATTGGATTCCTCTCATCGCGGGAAATCGTATGATGTATAATATGACCTTGCCAAGTAAAATAGTGCAAATGACCTGACCTCGAGATAGGTCAGGGTCACAGAGTGACCTGGTATGGCCATGCTGCATATCAGTCGACTCCCCGTAGCAATATAAGCACAATGCAAGAAAAATGGGAGATTTATCTCAATTCAGTGAAAAATTATTGGCAAAACAATCACTCTATGCTCCCGTTACCTGACATAACTATGAGAGGTCAGATGCTCAAAAACTCAACTGTATGGTCAATATCGTGGTAATAATAGCCGGTTTGAGGATTTTCGATTTTATCTATCCCGTATTTACTGAAAACAAGCCCATTCTATTTTTCACCATATACTTATAATGGGGTGACCAAAAAATTGACCCCACCTTGGTCATCAATATCAAAATTTTGAGATCGCAGATTTGTAAACCCTAATGACCTTATCATATTGTAGAAGTTTCCAACTGATCAGTTCGCTGGTGTTCCCTGGGCGCCGCTTCAAACTCGTGATTTTAGGTTTGGAGGTCGGGTCACTTGACCTTGAATAGCTCCTTGACTTGACATGACTTAAACTAAAAAATTTGGTCAGATGTGTAAAATTGATCAGGAATAAGGTACTGTAAGTTGCGTTGTTCTGTATCGCTTCGTTTTTGAGCTATCTGGGGAAAACCAGGAGGGGGCAAATTTCGCTCCCCTCCTGCTTTGCACTTGTCAACTAGTGACTTTGTCAACTTGTCACCAAGTTGCTTTGCCCTTGTCACCTACGAAACAAGGGATCCCTTTCCTATCACTTTAAATGGCTATTTTAATTCTTCTTTTCTTAATAGATTTTGTCAAAGTTGTTCCCAGTTCAGTTTTAGGAGTCGGAGTATTACTGAAGTCATCAAGGGACTTGTCACCGCTCCTGGAAGGAAATTCTCGTTCCATTAGCCAAGAGCAGATATTGACTCGTGGTAATCCAAGTAAACACTGAACGCTGCTGATTTAAACCACGAGATCTCCGGGCAATGCAGGCTCTAGACTCCGGGTCACATTGGCCCGTGCAGTCCTGCTAAATCACCGCCGCCCCAGCCCTTCCGCGGTCTAGCCACAACCTTTGCCGCTATCTGTGGTATAAATTGGGCTGGTGCCGGGGTACAGCATCAGTTCACAGCTGAACATTCCACCCCTAACATGAAGGTATGGCCTAACATCTCTTTTAACCACTGAACTTAAACAAAGAAATGTCCTAATCTAAATAGAAAACACCAAGTATATTGTAAACAATTGCATGATTTCTTTTAAACATCAATTCCATAATTAATAACCACTCCAATTTGTTCTCCATCTTACAGTTCCTGCTGATTGCCGCCATTGCCGCCACGGCCACCGCAGCGCCCCAGCACGGCTACGGACACGACGACCACCACGCGCGGCCCTACGCCTACGACTACGCCGTGCACGACCCGCACTACGGCGCCCAGTTCTCCAAGACGGAGCAGAGCGACGGCGGCAACGTCCAGGGACAGTACAGCGTTGTGCTGCCCGACGGCCGTACCCAGCACGTCAAGTACTACGCCGACCACTACGGCGGATACAACGCAGAGGTCACCTACGACGGCTACGCCAAGGCGCCCGCCTACCACCCCGCTTCCGTCCACAAGGCCTCGCACCACGATGCTTCGGCCTACCATGCCCCGAAGCCAGTGCACCACACTGCCCCCGTGTACCATGCCCCGAAGCCTGTGTACCACGCTGCCCCCGTTTACCATGCCCCCAAGCCTGTGTACCACCCAGCTCCCGTCCACAAGGCTGTGTATTAGTCGCCCTCCATGATCTGAATGTCTGCTTCCGTAATCACGTAATTGCATACGTGTCCCATCGGTGCTTTTATGCGATTTTTCATTTGAATATTTATTCATAAAATACAGAACATTTTTTCAAAGCACGTCTTTGCCATTGACAACGAATACCTTCCATGGACAGTTTGGTAACCACGGGTACTCTTGGCTTTCAATTAGGCTTTTAGAGGCTAATAATGAGCATTAAATGTCCCAATAAATATATTACCGTCAGTTAGACATATATAACAGCTATAACACATAGAAACTTCTCCTACAACGTAAGAACCTCAAGGATTTTCATATAACGTAAGAAATCTGGTTTACATCTGATTCTTTCGGAAAATGTCCAGATACTGTGATGAATACATTACACGGATGATAGCCAACCAGGCCACATTAAAATGCCGGCTTTTTATATCAAACTGACAAAGCATCAAAGTCGCGAAAGCCCCGAACTTTTATCTGAACTTTGCGAGGTTCCTTACCGTTAAGGCCAAGGACTTTGCAAACTGCCTAGGGATACTTTTTCAATTATTCACAAATTTGCTACATTTTTGGCAATTTTTCGTTACAGGGAATGAAGCACCTTGGTCGATTCTCGAAATATATGGCAATTAGAGCTATTTTTAGCCGAAAATAGTAATCGCCATGACTTTTCCTGAAAAATGTACAAAAAGAGCCCAGTGTTTTGATATTTAAAATGCTCTTCTATCGCAAACAATAAACCTCTCCCTGTGCATAACGTCATGATCTGGCAACTACTGTCATATTCAGGAGGCTTCAATAGGATGACTACTCACTGTGACATTAGCATGACGTCACGCCAACAGCTGACAGCTGTAGCCGGATCCTTGGGAACATTTCACGTAGGCTTTTAAGTTTTCTCTGCAAATATTTCTAGCTCAAAGACAAATGATATGTGAGTAATGGATTTTCAGGCATGCTTTACAACCTGGTTAGCTCAGTTAAAATCACGTCATAAAGGGGCCACATTCCCTTTAACATGCACATTGACGCGGAGGGCGGGTACCCGCCCGCCCCCTCAAGTTTTTTAGAGATAGCGTAAAAGAGCGGCGAGTAGCGCCGCCGGACTTGGCAATCCTTTTTTACCCCTTTGGTCAAAATTTTAAGGTAAGGTCATCTCAGATCAAGTCACCAGTAGAGGTCAAGTGACCTGACCACCAAAAAGTTTAAGAAAACATATGTCAGATCAGGCCGAATGAAACTCATATTTTATCATGGGTCCACCGAGTTTTCTTAAATATGTTCGAGTATTTTTTATATCGATGATCTAAGGTCAAGTATGAGCCATGACCTCCCCTTTAGAAATAAATGGGAAAATGATTTCAACTGTATAACTTAGTAATAGACGGTGATAAAGTTTATTTTTTACTGAATTATATTTATCTCGCCTTTGCAGATTTAATATGGTTTTTGACGTAATTTGACTTTGGCCTGACCTCAGGTCAGGTCAAATCCCATATTTGACCAGACTTGACCTAGCAAAACCATATCATAAATCATTATATTTGGCGTTCTGTTAGGATTGACAAGGTCTAAATTGTTTCGCTCTATCTTTACTTCTTCAAATGTAATGACCGAAAATCTTCCTTTAAATGTTATCCCAATGATGTCATCTCCTGACCTCTAGTGACGTAAAATGTGACCTGACCAAAAATTTCTTGATTACTTTTGATAGAGATCTGGATGGGATACCCAACACCGTTTACCGTTTTTCGTTATCTAGCGTGGTTCTCGAGACCTTAGGAGAGGGGGCGGGTACTGACCCCCCCCGCCAAAACGAAGGTGGCTCAGATCCCCGTCAATGCGAGTGTTAAGGATGCAAGGATAAATTAGCCCATGACTAGTACGTTTCTTGGTCCTTGTCACACACGAAACAAAGCATAAATTTCCTAATACCTAAAACGGATATTATTTTTCTTTTTTTATAATTTTTTTCAAACTTGTTCCCCGCTCAGTTTTAGGAGTCAGATTCTTACTGAAGTCATCAAGGGAATTATCATGCCGATCCGACCCTACCAACCGAACGGAACTCCCACAATGAAGGGTTAATTAAGAAACAATAGTTTAACGTCCCACCAAGCAAAGGGAGGGCCGCCTCGCGCAGGCCATCCTCTAACCAGTCAGTTGCCGGCTGAGTTATGATATTTACGGTTCCTATGGTTCATACCAGTTGCTAGCTGACCTAAGTTTTGCAGAAGTTGCAAAAATTCCGGGTAAGAGGTAGATGAAGTACGACGGCGCTACACCATAGTGTTTTTTATACCCGTCGAAAGCTGAGAAGGTCGGTTACTCGCCCCACTCGTGCTGGCAGGTGTTAATTTTCATAAACTCAGAGAGCTGCACAATGAAAATTGCATGAAGACAGTGCAACAGCACTGCATTCTGGTTCAGGAAAACTATTTACCTGATTCTAAAAGCAATCACTTCCCTTGCAGTTTCTTAATTTTGCTGTACTACCGCAGTGGGGTGTAGGCCGTCTGTGTACATATCGTAAGTGCAAAAGTTCTGAAATTGGAGGAAAAACACTTTTATTTCTATTTTATGCAAAGATAATCTATGGAGTGAAATTTCAGAAGTGTCTGTAAGGCCCATTTCAAGTGTCAAAACGTCATGCTAGGTCACAAAACGAAAGGTCACACTAATAAAGTAAAAATTTGAAGAAAAAACTAGAATTTACCTTTTTAAACAGCCTACATTTAGTTCAAGACCAGTTCAGTGGTATACCATAATTTGTTCATCAAGGAATGTATTTTAGGCTATAAAACATCAAAGAAAAATTTAAAAGGCATTCTCCCAAAAATGGCTCAGGCTATAATTCAATCACCATTGGTTGGATGGGGCTAAGATTTTCACAGCTGTGTTTATTGACCAAAACTATCCCGGAGACAAAGTTTTTGACTTTTTATTAGAGAAAGGGCGGTGTCAAAATGGACTATTCTTGGTCCTTTTCTCCTGGAACGCCCCAATTATAAAAGAAACTAGTAATGCAGCATTTAACTAAATTGACACCCGGGATAGCGAGATATATTCTTAAGTGCTTCAAAGAAAGAATACAGCTTCTCTGTCGAAGCTCCTGGAAGGAAATTCTCGTTCCATGAGCCAAGATCAGAGATTGGCTCGTGGTAATCAAAGTAAACACTGAACGCTGCTGAATTAAACCACGAGATCTCCGGGCAATGCAGGCTCTAGAATCTGGGTCACAATGGCCCGTGCGGTCCTGCCAAATCACCGCCGCCCCAGCCCTTCTGCGGTCTAGCCACAACCTTTGCCACTGTCGGTGGTATAAATTGGGCCGGTGCCGGGGCACAGCATCAGTTCACAGCTGAACATTCCACCCCTAACATGAAGGTATGGCCTAACATCTCTTTTAACCATCAATCTTAAACACATATATTTGTTGTGGTTTAACGACGCACCAACTGCCAAGGTCATACGGCGTCGCCAACTCTCACCCTGTTGGAAGGAATTTTGGGGATCAGATCGACTTATTCAGAGGCTCCGCCGGGACTTGAACCCTTGACCGGTGGCTTAGAAGACAATGGTGCTATCCACTAAGCCACCTCATCCCCTTAAACACATATAATTGTCGTAATCGAAATAGAAAGTGCTATGCATACTGTAAACTCCTGCATGATTTCTTTCATTGGCAGACGCAGGGGAAGGGGCCATTCCGGCCATGTCCCCCCTAAAGCGCTGGAGGGGGCCAAACTATCTGTTGCCCCCCCAAACGCCGGAGAAATTTTTGAAAAAAGGTGTTTACGCTAGGTCTGTAGAGCAAAGAAATATTCGTTTCCACCACCCCCCTCCCCTTCCAGGAGAGGCAGACATGAGTTTGCCCCCCGCAAAAAACTCGGGTCTGCGTCCGCCCCTGATTACTGTTGAAAATTAATTCAATCATTAATAACCATTTCAATTTTTATCCATCTTGCAGTTCCTGCTGATTGCCGCCCTCGCCGCCACGGCCGCCGCAGCGCCCCAGCACGGCTACGGACACGACGACCACCACGCGCGGCCCTACGCCTTCGACTACGCCGTCAACGACCCGCACTACGGCGCCCAGTTCTCCCAGCAGGAGCACGGCGATGGCAACAACGTCGAGGGACAGTACAGCGTCGTGCTGCCCGACGGCCGCACACAGAACGTCAAGTACCACGCTGACCACCACGGCGGCTACAACGCAGAGGTCACCTACGACGGCTACGCCAAGGCGCCCGCCTACCACCCGGCTCCCGTCCACAAGGCCTTGCACCACGCTGCTTCGGCCTACCATGCCCCGAAGCCTGTGTACCACGCTACCCCCGTGTACCATGCCCCGAAGCCTGTGTACCACGCTGCCCCCGTGTACCATGCCCCGAAGCCTGCGTACCACCCAGCTCCCGTCCACAAGGCTGTGTACTAGTCGCCCTCCATCATCTGTGAGGTTCGTCATCACGTAACTGCATATGTGTCCCATTGAAGCTTTTGTGCGAGTGTTAATTTGAATATTTATTCATAAAATACAGAGCATGGTTTTCAAAACACGTCTTTGCTAGTACAAACACATACCTTTTAAGGACTGTTGGTAACGATGGATACTCTTGGCTTGCAATATTGCTCTTATACGCTTTAATTTTCAGGAGATCGCCTTTTAAATTCTTATTTGATGTTTTATAGCTTAAAATGCATTCCTTGATACAAAATTCTTGTAAACCACTGAACTGGTCTTGAACTATACCTTATTTTGAAATAGATGAATTGTATTTGTTTACATTTTGAGTTTTTATTGGTTTGAACTTTTGTTTTGTGACCCAGCATGGCCTTTTGGTACTTGAAATGGACCTTACAGACACTTCTGAAATTTTGCTTTATTGATTGTCTTTGGATAAAATGGAACTAAAAGAGCTTTTCCTCTAATTTCTAAACTTTTGCACCTAACCTTCGCCCGGGTGGGGGTCTTTTAAGACCCCCTCGGGTTTTTCCGAAGTTACCGAAAAACGGCGGCGCGCAACTCCTTTAAACTTAGTCTAGTTGTTCCTTCATCATTTTTATATCATTCCTGACAATTTTAGCCCAAGGTCATATCAGGTCAGGTCAGCAAGCCAGATGAGAAGACCTCACTTCAAACAATGCTTAGGACTGCATAACTAAAAGGAGGGTTAATTGACCAAGTTGAAACTCATACAACATATTAAGCCCACCAGGAGCTATACCTCAAGTTCCAGGATTTTTTATATTGGTAACCCAAGGTCATGTACAGAGCATGACCTCCCCATTGCAAATGCATTGAACAAATCATGAAATGAGCTTTTCTCAGAAGTATCGATGGCATCAACTTCAAACATCCTTTACGACTTGGTCTTAGCCCATTTCTGAAGTTGATACCAACAATTTTGACCTGTGATCTTTCAAAGGTCACCTTAGTTCAAGTAAGCATTTTTGGTGTTTTACTCTATACATTTTGAATAAAAAAAGATAAAACTTTATTTTTTCCCCAAAGTGTTTGTATGGTCACTGCAAGTCAAATGATATACAATGCTGGGTCAAACCGTTCACCTGGGTCAGGTCAAACTTCAAATTGGACCTGGCATAGGAATATCATATATCATTCGATTATTATTGACAAGAGGATTGCAATGGTGTACCAACCGTGGTTGTATCGTGCTTGGTTTGAAAGTTATTGGCAAAAAGGAAACGCCCTTATGCATGGGTGGCTATGGACATTTCCAAGCACATGCCCAATGTCCAGTGACCTGCAGCTCCCTAGACATTGACTGACCCAAACATCATTGCCACTTCATTGAAAAGAACTCAGGAGCTTTTGAATGGTGTTCAGAAAATGTTTCTAGCAATCATAGTTTTTGAGATATGTGAGGTTTTCTTAGTACACCTCATATTAGGAGTACGCCTGATATTAGGGGCCTCCAGCGTGCCTTAGCAAGAAATATACCCCTCTCCGCTGCATCTTTGATAATTTCAGCTCTTTTTCCACGTAGCACCCCCAACTGATTGATATCCGGATTTGCCTGTTTTTCCTCCTTTTCTATTTCTTTTTCAATGTTCGTTACTTCAGCTTCCGAACAGCGCCTCTTTTGTGTCGCGAAATTTATAATATATCCTCTTAGCACGCACAAAAGGGTTTGCATTAATACACAGCATGAAACGGATTCAGACAGATTTTCATTTATAATTTCTGGAATCTTGATGCCTATCATGCTAACAAACTGATCATCCTTTAATAGCCGATTATTAAACTTCCAGTATGATGGACCAGTTTGTATGGTCGGCACATGCACCAAAATTGTTGCCATCTTATGGTCGGACATAAACCCATCTGGTATGGTTGCACAAGGTTTACTCCTAGAGTAGAGGAGATCTTGACTAATAACAAAGAAATCAATCCTCGATTTACTAGGGGTGAGTTCCTCGAACACGTGAAATCCTGGGCATCGGGGTTGAGTTCTCTCCAGACGTCATTAAGGTCATCTACTTAATTAACGGCCATAAATTATTTTAGAACATCCCTCGATCTATAGTTATTGGCAACTCTTCTTGCAGAGCTTTCTCTGTCCTTAGAAGGATCCATGCAAAAATTGAAATTTCCTCCTATTACCACCGTTTGGTTCTCGTATTCATTCAGCTTTGAACAAAAACTGTGGATGAGTTTTGGGTTGTCAGTGTTCGGACCATAGAAGTTCCATGTACGTAAAGTTAGCACACGTTCAGCACAGATTCGGCACAGATTCAGCCCCAATCCATATTCAGTAGGGGAGACCGGGGCTAGTTGAACATGATTTTTGTTTTGGTCGCATATCTCAGAGATGGATAAAAGTATAGACTTCGTTCTGCCATTGCTGGAAAGCCTATTGTTTTGGCTTTCAAGTGATGCGTGTGCCAACGTTTGGATGTTGTCGCCGGGTGAGATATTTGATCATGAATAGGTCAAAGTCAAATGGCTCAACTCGCCCCGTGTCGGGGTAAGTTGAGCCACGCTCCGGGGTACGTTGAGCCGCTTACCGAGAGTATGTCCTCATTTTCCATGTTTATTACCCAAACACCAAATATTCTCACTTCCAGTCACTGGTACTGTTTTTACACCCCAAAATTGAGGAATCACCCGTACAAAGACCGTAGGCCCATCCACGGCACTCCTAGTACCTACTGTACCCATTGCTCAACCGGGCGGCTGTTTGAGAAAGTGCCGCAGCACACCAGGCATAGTGTCTCGTTTTCATTGCTGAACTCCTCAACATCTTTGTAAAGCTTCCTCCTAACATTTCTTTGCTTCCTTGTGTTGTTATTTCACCCGTCTTGCATTTGCGTCTTGCCTTTGCCATCTGTTGTATCTCTGTTCTTTGCTGGTATTCTTTTATACTTCTTTTCCGCCTCCTCTTCCAGCAAGCTGTTTTTTGGTATATCCGTCAACACTGCTGCTTTCCTGTGATGCCAGGCTCTCTTCCTCGGCCTCAGCTCTTTAAGCAACGGGCAGACTGCTGCAGGCGAGAACGTATCAGAACATTAGGGCAAGATCAGGACAGGATCAGTATCACCGTCAGGGTCAGGGCAGACTGCTGCTCATTGAATAGTCCGGGAAGATTCTGCTGCGTATACGGCTCAGACCATCTGCGGGTAGGTCCAGCTCTGCTACCGATGGTGCAGGAAGGCTCTTCTGAAGATCCGTCCAGGACTAGGGGCATTCGTTGATCTTCCAGGCAGTCTGAACCCTGCTGGATTTTCAGGCACTGAGATGTTCAGTAGAATTCCTGACATTTCAAGGACCTACTGAGGGCTTTTCACAAGTCGATCCGTCAGTAAGGCCGGTGTCCGCTGGGGATCGGGCATAGGCCCAGAGGCTCCACCTGACGTTCCAGGCATGCTGGACAAACCTAGCGGATCCAGAGCGGGGGAGGGCAAGGGGTCATGTCCCCCCAAATAGC
The DNA here is from genome assembly GCA_034440635.1 of Lepas anatifera. NCBI lineage: Eukaryota > Metazoa > Arthropoda > Thecostraca > Lepadidae > Lepas > Lepas anatifera. Next base: position 1,201,417 of record JAOTON010001528.1, on the reverse strand, counting down.
GAAATTTTGGCCGATTTTCTTTAAAAAACTATCTTTTTACTACTTTCCCGAGTTGCCTCCCCCAAACGGGGCTCCTGCGTCCGCCAGTGGCTGGGCCCTGCTGAAAGTCTGGGCGGAATCACGGACAGTGTTTATTTGAGAAAACGGGAAAATCGACACAAAGAGGGTACAATTTGAACTTTTTGCCGGAAAGGCCAATGCCCCTGCATCCCCTAGAGTTGAAGGGGCTTTAAAGGAAAAGGAGGGCCCAAGACCAGTGCTGGAAGCTCTTCTCCATTATTGGTCGGCCTAATAGCAGGTCAGGGGGCAGGTAATGGGACATTAAATCGCTTAAGTGTTTTGAAAATAAACGGGAACAATCAGAAGCTGGTGGTAAATGGCTTTCCCCTTCGCCAATGAGTCGACCCGATAGCAGACATTTTAGGACACAACTGCCCGGGGCAAATAGCGTCGCCAACTATATCCCTGTTGGAAGGTTTCTCGGAAGCCAGCTTGCTCTTTCTTTGATCAGGGAAGCCGCCCAGTCTTGAACACGGGTCAGCCGCATGGAAAGTGTGCATGCTATCCACTACACCACCGTGGCCCATTAGTTTGGGGAGAATTGAGGTATTCCTTTTTTCTCCGGGGCGCGTTGATCATGGCTCAACCTACCCCCACACCCTCGTGGTTCAACTTACCCCGAAACCCTGCCGCAACTCCGGGGGCAGCTGACGCAGAAAGTGGGTGATCAGTTCTCATAGTTTTCGGCCCAAAATAAGGCGTAAATACCTGCATTCAACTCATTTAGTACGGCTAATCTTTATCTCTAATATCAACAGTGATATTACCAAATGTTTGTCAAAAGTAAAATTCACTTTTGCTATGAAAAAACAGGTTTTTCTGTCTCCAAACCGTTACCGACCAGATACCACGACGGTTTCCTGCTGAAAGACGGAAAGCGGTTGCGCGCATGCCCTGTTATGATTACAGCGCAATCTCTCCAGAAACAGCGGAGTTATCGCGAGTGGCCCAACATGCCCCTGGCTGCAACTAGCCCCGGTCTTCCCTACAAACTTAAACGAAACCAATTAAAGCTGTCTCATAGCATAACAGGTAATCAGATCACACGAAAACTGATACCATGCAAAGATATCTATACCCCAAAGATATCTAGGACAAATTCTTGCAGAAAACCCTCATAGGGGCCCCGCAGGGCTCTTTTGAAAGTTTTGACGAATAGAGCGGACCCCTTCGATTTTCCTGAAAATCGGCACACGTAATTCTTACGTCCATTGGAGAAATCTGGCTGAAGAAACCATATGGGACATTGATAAGCAAGGGGCCTCCGGGGGCCTCAAAGCCTAATAATAGTACTTGTGGGCACCAGTTTACGAAAACTTGGTATTTTTTCTTCTCATCAGAAACGGCTGCATTTTCCAAAAAACAGTCCAATTTTTTAGGGCTGGCCCATAGGGGCCCCGCAGGCCCCTTTTAAAAATGTTTGCGAATAGGGCAGACGCCTTCGATTTTCTTGAAAATCGGCACACGTGATGCTTAAGTTTATTGGAGAAATCCGGCTGAAGAAGCCCCTATATGGTGTCCTCAGCCAGATCATTTTTGCAACACTTTCACACGATTTGCAGGTTTGCGCCTCTGGGTCATAGGCGTGTTGTATGGGAGGGTAGTTAATATTTGATCTGATTTGAATTGGCTTAATTTTTACTTGGTATCTGCTTCTGTCTATTGTAATGGAAATGCTCGTGCAAACGTAAGTAATGCTAATTTTCAACTCTGCCATCCCCACTCGACAGCGACCAGAGACCAGACTCCTGAGTCCCCTTGAACCGGCCCCGGTCCGGGCCCCAATATAATACAATTTTCAGTGAAAAAATTTCACTGGCTGTGTGTGTTGCTTCCGTACCTATTCTGTAAATATGAAGACAAAACGCCATGTTGAAAAATTATCGCATACCCAGCTTAGTACCCAATTGTATAGAATTATTTTGTATTACCATAACATTAATATTTTTACAGGTTAGCTCCCTGGACTACACAAAATAAAGTGGGCATGGGCTACATTCGATTGCAAGTGTCATCTTTTGAGCAAAATAAGAGACAGTCAAAACCATTGATGTGTTGGACACTGATGGTATAGAATCTCAGAGGGAAATCAGCGCGATGAGAAGTTTTTTTCACTTTATTTTATTATGTGTGAGGGACAAATCTATGAATAGGCATACATATCCCAAAAACAACTGGATACAACGTCACAAATACTGCAAAACTATGTAAAGTTCTTACAAGGGCTACTTTACCGCTGCAGCAAATGTTTAACACGTGCATTGACGGGGGACGGGTACCCGCCCCCTCAGGTTTTTCGGAGATAACCTAAAAACTGCGGCGCGTAGCGCCGCCGTACTTGGCATATTTTTCCCTCGTCATTTTGACAACTTTTCTCAAAATTTTAGGTTAGGTTATCTCAGGTCAGGTCACCAGCACAGGTCAAGTGATTTGACTTAAAAAATGTTTAAGATAGCATAAGTCGGAACAGGGTAAACTTATCCGATTGAAACTCATATCACATAATGGCCCCATCGAGTTATCTAAAATATGTTCCGGTATCTTTGATATCGATGACCCAAGGTCAGGTACGAGCTATGACCTCTCCATTGGAAATACATGGGAAAAATGGTTTTAACTGAATAACTTAGCAACGAATAGAGGTAGGGCGTTTATTTTAACTGCATTAGATTTGCCTCCTCACCATTGCGATTCTAAAGATATGCATTTTTCCCAATTTGACCTTGACCTGACCTCAGGTCAGGTCAAAACCTTAATTTGACCTAGAAAGGTCATATTATATATCATTCGATTTGGCTTGCTGCGAGGATTCATATGGTTCAAATTGTTTTTCTCTATCTTTACTGGTTCAGATGTAATTTCCGAAAAAAACTTAATTTACATGTTATCCCTATTACGGCATGTTTTGGCCTCTAGTGATCTTAAATGTGACCTGACAAAAAATGTTTCAAATATTTTCGATGGAAAGGTGGATGGGCTATCCAACCCCGTTTACCGTTTTTCGCTACCTAGCGCGGTTCTCGAGATCTTAGAAAAAAACTTAGTAAGAAAAACTTCGCATGTTTAAGCGCTCAGGTTAATGGTTTGACCTCCAGAGGTCAAGAAAGGTCACGATAGGCTATTTTCACTCAAATATGCAATGCTTAAGAAAACTGGGCATAACTCTTATGCCATTAGAGTTATTGAGATCTGGTAAAGTACATTTGATAGGAAATTGCCAATCCTTTTTCGACTATGTTGAAAATAAAGACCTTCCGCCAGTGGTTTGACCTCCAGAGGTCACCTCGTGACCTAATATGACCTGAGGTCACGAAAGGTCAGAAAGTGACCTTGCCGTATATCAAATGAAGGCCAGTGAGGAGACAGACACAATGGTGTTTGTTTTAGCGCTCTAGCTTAATTAGGTCAAAAGTTATTGTCAACATACTGATTTTGACCCCTGGTGACCTTGGATGACCTTGGAAAAGTCAAAGGGCAAATACGACCCCTGGGATCCATGGAAGGGTGTCCAAAAAAGCTGTTCTGAGCAGTCTGAGTATTTGCAATCATTTTTGTGACTTTTAGATCATAAGAAAGCTTCTCCCCATGCTTTTCCAATGGGAGAGGTCGCCTAGTGACCTGAACTCATGTCACGAAATCGAAAAATCCCGGACATACAAGTTGTAGACCCTGGAGGGGTCATGGAGTATAGCAAGTTTCAAATCGATCTTCTAAGAATTGTAGCTCTTATAGAGCTCCAAAGTTGAAGTGAGGTGACCTTGGTTGACCCGGGGTCAAAATTTTCGGGGATGGTGGGAAAATGATGAGGTGAGAGATAAAACCCTCAACCGCGGTGCTGCGTCTCGTCGTTTTTCGACTATCTCGAAAAAAACCTTAGGGGGCATCGATGGTCCCCGGTGGGGCGAGGGTTAATAAAGCGCAGGGACTGTTTCAGGATTTCAATAGAACGAATACTGGAGGTGGGCCTCGGATGGTTTCAAGCCTAAAATTTTTGAGTTGGCTGGATAATTCAATCGAGCTGAAAACATTATTGGATCTTTTCAGTGAGGATTGATGTGCGTGTCGTTTGGTACCACTCTTGACCCGCCCTGGTGAGCCTCCGAGCCACCTTTTGCCCCGGTGGGAGGGGGTTTAAGCAATCGCCCTCGAACTCGGCACCTATGCGGGATAGCGAATAAAAGTGAACGCTTTTGGATTGCGCATAAAAAGTCATTAGGGAACTATATTGGTCTCTTTTGGGTACAGGTCAAGATTGAGGTCATGCCAGGTCAAAGAAGGTGGCACGTTAGATAATAGTTTCTTGGCTCTAGTACCTGTCAATAGGGTGTCCCAAAATTAACAAAGTTTTAAAAGTTGGTGTTTACCTTTCTTTTTCCCGTTGAGTGTGATCTGAAACGAAATTGTGCAAAAAATCAGGCATTTAAATTAATATTTGACCCCAGCGCAAATCCCTTGAAGTTTTACTCATAGCTCCCTATGGAGACTGCAACGCTTGAACACGAACTATTTCGGTATTTCCATCGTAATGCGGGACTACAGCGTAGTGTGTCGTATATTTTCTTCTCTTTTTGGCTATGTTCTGTAAGAACTATCTTTTATCTATTGTTTACATGGCATTCTGACTTATTTCCACTACAATTACGTACTTCACGTTCTTCGTTTTACATAGAACCATATTGTGTTATAAGGTACACAACCCTGATCCGAATATCTGGTTGTTTTTCCTTGTATGGTCAGGCAAAACATTGTTTTATAACATTATTATTGATCCCTAGACTAGAAAGACACAGTTTTAAGACACATACACGATATTCAATATGGAACAAAAGTTCATTGCTACATATAAACATCCTTCTGGAGGGTAGGTACCTGCCCAGAGGTGTACGCCAGAACTGATTTCCTAGTGTCGGGAAACGGCTGGTGGCAATGCTCTACAACTTGCAGTAGGTGCTGTTGGCCAGTGGTGGTTGGGGGGGAATACATTCCCCCAAAACAGAAAATCTATGGGCAATACTATGGTTGCACCCCTCCCCAAAGTTGTCGACCTCTTTTTGCCCGGACTCATTTTTAGTCTACAAGCAAGGTTTTGGTGCTTGAACTCTCAACTTTAAACACAGCCACCCAACTTCAAAGCAAAAATTGAGCCCTGGATAGCAAAACAAGCATCTTGTGGCTACAGCTTTGACCCGGCGACGTTTTTTATTCTGCTTATCGACTCTTCAGCTTATCCCCACAGCTTACCGCTTAGTTAAATTGTGGTATGCTATCACCGCGTGACGTTTTTTTCTCATCGACTTTGGCTTGTCCCCAAACCTGCCGGCTAAATCCGCCACTGCTGTCGGCTCTCCTCATTCTTAGTAATGCAGCCGATATAGTAATTTATTAGCCTAGCCCCTCTCTCTGCTGGGTTGTTCGCCAACTGCAGGTTTTCGTATGAAGGCCTCCAGCCTATCGTAACCTGGGATACCGTCCCATGGCGGGCACTCAGCCAGAAATGACGTGTCAACTGACAGGCTTTCAAACATGGGATGGGACTGCGCGCCCACAAACTTATCCAGAGTCAGATCCTCCATGCCTTAAAGGGAATGTGGCACCTTCATAACGTGATTTTAACTGAGATAGCAAAGTTGTAAAGCAAGTCGGAAAACCCGGTACTGCCACCCGGTGTTGGACGCTGTTGTATCAAAGGAAATCACCTGGACATTGTCCTTGAGGGGTACATTTCCGGTAGTTTTTAGCTTTTCTCAACGGAAATTTTGAGTTCCAGGACAAATGATATATTGAGTACCGGGTTTTCCGACTTGCTTTACAACTTAGCTATCTCAGTTAAAATCACGTTATGAAGGTGTCACATTCCCTTTAAGGCATGGAGAATCTGTCGCTGGATAAGTTTGTGGGCGCGCAGTCCCATCCCATGTTTGAAAAGCCGGTCGGTTGACACGTCATTTCTGGCTGAGTGCCCGCCATGGGACGGTATCCCAGGTTACGATGGGCTGGAGGCCTTCATACGAAACCTGCAGTTGGCGAACAACCCAGCAGAGAGAGGGGCTAGGCTGATAAATTACTATATCGGCTGCCTTACTAAGAATGAGGAGAGCCGGCAGCAGTGGCGGATTTAGCCGGCAGGTTTGGGGACAAGCCAAAGTCGATGAGGAAAAAACGTCACGCGGTGATAGCATACCACAATTTAAACGGTAAGCTGTGGGGGTAAGCTGGAGAGTCGATAAGCAGAATAAAAAACGTCGCCGGGTCAAAGTTGTAGCCACAAGATGCTTGTTTTGCCATCCAGGGCTCAATTTTTGCACTGAAGTTGGGTGGTTGTGTTTAAAGTTGAGAGTTCAAGCACCAAAACCTTGCTTGTAGACTAAAAATGAGTCCGGGCAAAAACGAGGCCGACAGCTTTGGGGAGGGGGGTGCAACCATAGTATTGCCCCCAGATTTTCTGTTTTCGGGGAATGTATTCCCCCCAACCACCACTCACCAGCAGCACCTACTGCAAGTTGTAGAGCATTACCACATGCCGTTTCCCGGCACTAGGAAATCCGTTCTGGCGTACACCTCTGGGCAGGTACCTACCCTCCAGAAGGATGTTTATATGTAGCAATGGACTTTTGTTCCATATTGAATAACGTGTAAATGTCTTGAAACTGTGGCTTTCTAGTCTAAGGATCAATGATAATGTTTATAAAACAGTGTTTTGCCTGACCATACAAGGAAAACAAGCCAGTTATTCGGATCAGGATTGTGTACCTTATAACACAATATGGTTCTATGTAAAACAAAGAACGTGAAGTTCCTAATTGTGGTGGAAATAAGTCGGAATGCCATGTAAACAATAGATAAAAGATAATTCTTACAAAACATAGCCAAAAAGAGAAGAAAATATAAGACACACTAATCTGTAGTCCCGCATTACGATGGAAATACCGAAATACTTCGTGTTCAAGCGTTGCAGTCTCCATTGGGAGCTATGGGTAAAACTTCAAGCGATTTGCGCTGGGGTCAAATATTAATTTAAATGCCTGATTTTTTGCACAATTTCGTTTCAGGTCACACTCAACGGGAAAAAGAAAGGTAAACACCAACTTTTAAAACTTTGCTAATTTTGGGACACCCTAACCTGTCAATGTTGGATTAGAATTATTTATTTATTTATTTATCAGCTGCGGACACTTCCACACATGAGGTGGCTTTTCAAGCACCGTCGTAATGGACATGAAGTGATGCAAACTATGGAAGGAGACGGTAAGGATAAGGATAGATGAGGGTAAAGTAAGGTGGAATACTACCTGGAGGGGTCGCTGCTGCCCAAGGCGCATGTGCCCGCTGCCTCCAGGTAGTTTAAGGATGAGGAGGCGAATAAGGATAAGGATTTCCGGCTTCTACACACACATACACACACACACACAATTCACAGACAGCCAAACGCATACGCACACACACACACATATGCACTAAAAACAAAACTGAGGAATATGAAGGTGAAATCGACGATGCTCGACTTCGTATTCGTTTCATTTTCGTATCCACATCCAGTTCAAAATAAGTCACTTCTTTATTATTCTATGAATCTTGTCTTCATGTTATAATTTTGATCTTGACTCCGTAACTTTATTTTTTGAAATAAGATAACTTGGCCAAGGCCATCACCACTAGAAAGCCTTGAAAGTGGATGGAATTTTTAAACACTCTGTTCCAGACACTTCTTGTCCCAAGCGGCGTCCAAAATCACGTGCGTCGAAGCGAAAAATCAAGCGTAAAAATAGGCCGCAAAAATAGCATGGAGGACAAAACCACATTCAATATTTCATATTTTGTCTTGCTTTGTCTTATCCCACAGATGTCTGAGGCGAATGAAAATCAGTTCGCGATGTAGCCAAGAAAAATAACAATACGCCATTGCAATATCAACTTCGAGCGTAAGTTAGAACAGGATGAATTCCGTCAATTTCTTGAGCACTGAAAAACACGTCCTCCCACTGTGAGCGACCGACTTTTAGGTACATTTCGCATCTTCTTGTTATAGTGAATTGAATGATGTATAATATGATTATTATAAGTCAAAACATAAATATAAACCGTCCTATGGTCAGGTCAAGGTCACCATCTGACCTAGTATAGTTAACATGCATATCAATCAACTTGCAAAAATAATGCAAAATAATGGTATCAACATAAAGGGTGTATCACCATTTCCTGCAGACTTATTCACCAAAGGTCTGAAAGAAAGTAGCTTAAAATGACCTCCTAAAATTCACAGGTCGAAACTTGCAGCATGAAGATATAAAGGGTCTAGGCCAAAATAATTTGGGGAATACGAAATTATTCCCAGCAATATCTACAAAAATATAACATTTTTCGTTCCATTTCCGATTCCCCATATATTCCCGAAGAAGAGGTCATGTCCCGTACCTGACCCTAGGTCATCGATGAAAAAGTACTGCAATATATTTCATAGTACTCGGTTGGCCCGTTGTGTGGCATGAGATTATATTTGATAGATTCACGCATTTCTTACTTTTGCCACCTTCAACATTTCTGGAAGTGAGATCACTTGACCTACACCGGGGTTTGAGGCCCCCGGGGCCCTTTGTTTATCAATGCCCCGTAGGGTTTGTTCAGCAAGATTTCTCCAGTGGATGTAAGCATCGCGTATGCCGATTTTCAAGAAAATCAAAGGGGTCCGCCCTACAGAGCTGCAAAAATCTCAAATCTGTCGGGCACTTTCGAAAAAACCTCCAAATCTGTCGGGTGGTTAGGATAGGACTATTAAAATTGTCTAAAACCCATTCAATTGGTAAAATGTTCCTACTCATTTTCCACATTCTTAATAGAAAATACTAAAATTAGCATAAAAACTTCTAGTTTGGCACCAATGGATATCATTATTCTTATCTTTGTGCTCTGATCCTTATATGTGTGATATCCTTATTTTCGTGCTCTGAAGCCGCCTATGGCAAATCTAAGTGGAATGACACAAGTCTATTAATTTTCAAAACTCTAGAACTGAGACTGTTCTTCGGGTTTTCAATTATCAGACGCGCTCAGGAAATTAAGGTTATCGGCAGAAACCTATAACAAATTGAATACCGCACCACCAATTCTCATTTTCTAGAGTCACCATTGGTAAAGGAAATTTATTATTGGATGTAATTTGAGATTTGTGGACGTACAGCATACAAATAGTGTGTGTCAAAGTCAGCTCGACTGGGTCTTGAATAAGACTCAGTCTTGAATTCAGATGATTTAGGTCACAGGTGGAAATATACAATAACATGAAAAGCAGCCCCCTTTTTCAGTCCTCTGCAGCTGCCATTGACAAAAAATGCTGCACTAGAATGAGAATAAGTGATATTTTGTTATTAGGTTACAAAGTCCAGCCCAGAATACTTAAAAAATATAGTTTGCAATGGAAGAAAGCTGACCTGGTTCCCATACCATGCTGTTACTTATGCCAGCTTCTGCAGATTTTCATGATTTCAGTTTTTTTGGAGGTGGGAGGGGGTAATTTGGAAGGAACCCCCAAAATTTATATATGGATTTCGCTCTGATGGCCAGACAAACAAGATTGGAGGGGTACTTTTTGATATTTGAAAGTGTTTTTTAAGGATCATGGCTAGTTGTAGTTGAATACAAACATGTAATATTAGCTTTCCATGACTTATAAATACATGTTTACATGAGAAATCCTAAATTTTGAAGCTGTTGGCTATTTCAAAGTTTTTTATGCATTGCCGTACTCATTTCCATGAGGGTACGTAGTTTAGGATCTGAAGTTCATGAGGCTAATAAATAACCTTAAGTCAGTTAGATAGTAAATGTCAAATAAATATCATGTTTCCAAGGAAGTTATGAGTAAAAGGAATGAGTAAAGGTTGCACTAGGCCGTGTTGTTGTTATATCTTTGTCCCCTTGACATAGATCATAGGCATATTTAGGTAAGTGAATAAAATGAAATGGGAGAAATAGTTTGGTACTTAAAACTCAAATTAATGTGGAAAGGTGAAGAGTTTTGTTTCTTTGGCATCTACAAATCCACTGATGAAGGTATGCAACTTTTGTGGTTAATTCTGGACAAACAGGCATTGGATTTAAAAGAAGACGGAAGGGAAAACCAAATGTTTTAGTCTAATTTGACCAGTCTGCTGGTAAAATTCATTTTCCCTTATTCATATCATTTAAAATTATTGATCAACAGTGAGCATAACATACTGTGTGGAAATAAATGTAAGCTGCCGAAGTTACAACGAACACCACATCACTTACTTGTTTGTTTTCTCCCCACTGTTCTGATCTGCCCGCTGTTTGACCCATGCTTCAAAACGACCTCCTTGGCCAAAACCACTGTTCCTGAACTTGCAGGGCAGCCCAGAATGCTTGATTCGCTGATGCTCCTAAAAAAACGTTTTTTTCGCCAAAATACCCACATCCCTCAAATCCACATTTAAGCTTGACACGGGACGGTGGAATGGGCTTCAGCTTAATCGGAGCCATTTATCAGCCCTTCAACTATGGACGATGAAATCCAGGCTCAACCAGCTTACTCAAGATGTATACCAAAGTAATGCAAGAGAAAAATAATCAAAAACACAACCTTGCAACGTATTCCCTCCACCACACCACGGGATTCTAGGCCCTTGGCCTCCGCCATATCCATAACGCAACACACCAAACCGCAGGGCTGCTTTTCAAACCAAAGATACCTTTTACACCGGCTTTGCCGCAAGGGCGCTGTTCAAACAGCGCCCTTGCGGCAGCGTTGAGCGTACTTCCAAACGAAGGAAACGAAGGAAAAAAACTGTTTTGCCTGTCTAAAGGCCTTTACGGCGGCCTGTCGGGCCAAGCTGTCGCGTGCTATGGAATACAAATCGGGCCCGACAGGCCGGTGAAGGAATTTTTCCAGCAGAGGATTTTCTGGGTGACGTTTAAAAGGCCCTCTGTGCATAAGGCCCTCTATTCAAAGGTCCCTCGATTCATAAGTCCCTCGAAAAGACCCTCTGTGCATAAGGCCCTCTATTCAAAGGTCCCTCGATTCATAAGTCCCTCGATTTTCCATCGGTTCTTGCCGCACACTGGCTTGATATGGGAGAGGTGCAAATGCATGAAAAACTTGTTGAGTGAAAGAGGTGACAATTCTAATATTAAGATTTTTTAGAACAAAAAATATTTTCTGTCTCCTTTAAATATTTTTTTCCTCACAGATTGTAAGATCTGTCGCAGGACCATACCGTGCCCTGAAATCTGTCGGGCATTTTATGACCCGAGAGCCCGACTTTTGCAGCTCTGCCGCCCTATTCGCCAAAATTTTCAAAAGGCCCTGCAGGGCCCCTATGGGCCCAGCCCTAAAAATTTGGGACTGTTTTTGGAAAATGCAGCCGTTTCTGATGGTGAAGAAAAAAATACAAAGTTTTCGTAAACTGGTGCCCACAAGTACTATTATTAGGCTTTGAGGCCCCCGGAGGCCCCTTGTTTATAAATGCCCCATAGGGTTTCTTCAGCCAGATTTCTCCAATGGACGTAAGCATCACACAGAAAGAATTTATTACAAGGTACAAGCTTAAAATTGTGTTTCTACAAGTTTTACCATTGCAGAACAATAGTTGGATCGTCGTTCAATTGCCAAAGTAAAACAACCCTGGTTACGTCACTAGCATAAAGCAATGCAATTACTACGGAATGACAACCTTGCCTTGTGCCACAATAGTGCGCGCCTCGTTCATTCCTGGTTCATACCTTGCTTGCGCACCAGCGCTGCACTAACTGAATACTAGGCGTAGTAGTGGCATTGTAAATAGCTGGTAGGTAAAGCTAGGGCGTTGTTGCACCCTTGCTCGGCCATTGTCGTTTGGCTATGGTTTCAAATACCGGCTCGGGTTACGGTCGCCATCTTGCTTTCTGTTTACCCAGTGGCCTGGCACGCATGCTGTGTAGGTTAGAATAAATATGACTTATTTTAATCAATCGTGGAACTTTGGAAGCTGTCTGGAATATTTGTCAGTGATCTGCGAGTGGAAAGTATTGTTCTCTGTTCCAATAGTTGAAAAGTGAGGCATTTTGGAATGGTCAATCCAGGTCCAGGTAAGTAGGTATGTGGTTACTTCAGGCATGTATGCCATATTGGTATTAAGGCTCATATTTTCGTGTCAAACGAGCACAGACTATTTGATCATATGGCTTAGGTACCTGCAGTGGTAGAACCTAATTGTGTTTGCCTTATGGGCCCGTTTGAAAAATAGGATGAGTTGAGTTCAAATATGATCTTGTTGGTGTCATCAGATGGATCGGCGCCTGATCAGTGATGCTGTGTTTTACCGATATGGGTAAGACAACGTGCGGGTTATTTTCTTGCTTGAGAGGTGACTCAATGCTTACCCTTTTTCTACCGATGGTTTTCCTGTTGCATTTGGGGCCAGAAAACGCTTTAGCCTTCGCATAGAGACTGAAAAGTTCCCTTTGAAGCAGAGGTAGGTACAAGAGGAGAGGCTAAGAGGGCTCAAGCCCCCTTCCACACCATGAAATGTCAGAGTGCCTAAAGTAAATGCGTAGTCGGATGCTGTCCAGACACTATGGCGGGGAAGCGCGAGCGCCCAAGCTTCCCCCCGAAATGAAGTCCTGGATCTGCCGCTGTTGTAAAGACGTAATCTGAGTCTCGTTTTACCCTTGTAAGAAGCCTTGCAACACCCTTGCTCCCTCCCCGTTACGCACTGGTAAAGCGGTTGTGTAAGCAAGGGTTTCCAAATTCGGGTTTGGGTGGACATTTCAGGAAACTTTTTTGGACATTGGTGGACACCGGGGATTAGGTGGACATTTCTTGTCCACCTAAGCAAAAGACAGCTATCCACGTTTCTGGGGATGCTTATTCATATACCAAGAGATGGCGTTAGGGTGGACATTAAAATACGTCCCCCGAAACAGCCGAAATTTCCATCAAAAATTTTTTGACGGAATTTAGTACCGATCGGTGCCACCACGTGGCGATGCAATCGAAAAATCAGCTGACGGTGCGCGCGCGCGCCGCACGAGCGCAGCGTTCTTGAATGTGGGAAAATGTTGTTTCAGTCGTTGTATGGCATCTGAAGCAGGGGCGGATCCAGGATTTTGCTAGGGGGCATAGGCGGATCCAGGGTCACCGATCGGGGGGAGGGGTGGCACATTGCTGTGGAGGACCAAGGATCCGTCCTATGGGGTGCCATTTTCGACCGGCAAACTCTATCAGGTGTCCGCCAAATTCTACCCCAGGGCGCCGATTTTAGCATCCTCGGGGGGGTGGTGGAAAACGACATTTCAGGGGCGCTATCGATCCTTCAAAGGAGCGCCGTGACTATTTTAAGGCGTGCCAAGGCTTGATCGGGAGGAGCACCTCCCCCTTTGCCCCTGTGGATCCGCCTATGGGGGGGGCAAAGACTCGGGGAGCGGCCAGTTGACCAACTGAGGGGTGGCCCTTGGAGTTTTATAAAGGGTGCTTTTGTGACACTAATTTTCCTGTTGCCGATGTCATTTCAAACAGCGCTGACAAAAAAGCCAGGGAAGGGCAGAGTTTCTGACGTTGTTTCTGTTAAAACAAATCCTAATGATACAGGGCGTCCTTCTATGGACTACTTTTGGCAATTGAACTCGCGCAAGGACGGCCACTGGTTATTTTCAGGACCACTTTCTCTCCCCAATTCGGCCGATCTGCGCCGATTGAATAGTGATACATCCACAATATTATATGTGAGGGAGAATTTGTTGGACTTTATGATCCATTTGTAGGGGACGCAAGCAAAATCATGTTGGGAAATTTCCTGCCGAGCTTTCAATATTTTTCTCACAGATAACGTAGGAATTTTCAATTTTATTCTGGACCCAACATTTCTTTAGTTGCAAAGCGAAAAAAACATCCGCAAGACTAGTAAATGATGCAAGGCTTAATACATCATACAGAGCTATCAATAGATTCGGAATATTTCTTAAAAAATAAGGGATATTTGTAATCGTGCTCAAACTCTGCTCCATAGGAAACGTGATATTACCACCTCGCTATACTGCATCGTAGCATGTTGTCGTTCCAATAGATACCAAAGCCACATATTGGGCGGGCACACAACCATATATGTGGCGGGCATGGGTGTGGCATGGGAGATCCTGAGAGATATCTGAAGATCTGGGCAAAATATAACATCGATCGATATACAAGGCATACACTAAATGAACTCGAGGAACTTTTACCACTGAAAGCTGAGGGCGGTCTATGTTGCAGTGGAGCGATCTAAGGCTAAAAGGGTGAAATAGGGGCACCCAACCACAAAGTAGAGGACATCCGGAGGTGAATGCCTTAAGGAGCAGAAAATGGTGGAATGATAACAAGTGTTCGGTTTTAACGATGCAAAAACCACCAGGGATATACGCGTCACCAACTCTTATCCTGTTGCGAGCCATTTGGGGGACTATAAAAACTTATCCGGAGGTCCCACCGGGACTTGAACTCAGGATCCATGGCTCACAGTACAAGTACGCTATCCACCGAGCCACGCATCCCCTAACAATGGTGGAAAGGGGGCGGGCAATCATGGAGGACCGTCCAGAGAGGATGAGAAGGATGCATTTTGTGGTGGGCCGCTCGAGGGCTGAAAATGATCGATTGATTATGAAATAATGGCGCCAACCACAAACCAGAGGGCGACCGGAGGGGGATGAGGACGGTTCACGTCGAAGTGCCACACCGATAGCTCAGTTGGTAGAGTGTTGTGCTCCACCCCACTGCTCAGGAACATGCAGAGACAGTAAATGTGCAGGTTTGGGATCGGTTTCCCTCAGACGCTCCGGCGCTCTATGTTTACCCGACGCAGGTCGGCTGGCAGCTAACTGGTGATAAGATGACCTTAGCAGGGCAGCTGTCCCTGTGCTTTGGGGAACGTCAAAATTTGGCTTTTAATTAATCATTCATTGTGGGAGTTGCTCGTTATGATGCTAGGGCGAGGTCTCCGTGACAAGTCCATTGATGATTTAAGGGAGATTCCGGCTCCAAGAACCGAACTTGAAACGACTTGAAAAAATTATATTAACCCTCGCCCCACCGGGGCCATCGATGCCCCCTAAGGTTTTTTTCAGGATAGCAGGAAAACGACGAGACGCAGGACCGTGGTTGGGGTCTCAATCTCTTACCCTATCATTTTCCCACCATCCCTGATATTTTTTACCCCGGGTCACCCACGGTCAGGTCACCAGGAGCTACGTTTCTCTGTCGATCGATTTGAAACTTCCTACACTTCATGGCCACGCCAGGGTCTACAAGGTGTATATCTGGGATTTTTCGATTTCGTGACCTGAGATCAGGTCACGAGGTGACTTCTCCCATTGAAAAAACATGGGAAAAAGCTGTCTTATGATCTAAAAGCCACCAAAGCGATTGCAAATGCTTGGCTTGCTCAGAAAAGCTTGGACACCCTTTCACGGATCCCGGGGGTCATATTTGCCCTTTGATCTCTCTGAAGTGATCCAAGGTCAACCAGGGTCAAAAACAGTATTTTAGCAATACCTTTTGACCTGATTAAACTAGAGCACTGGATCAAACACCATCGTGTATGTCTCATCCTTAGCATCCATTTGATATACGGCAAGGTCACTTTCTGACTTTAAGTGACCTAGGGTCATATGAGGTCACGCGGTGACCTCTGGAGGTCAAACCACTGGCGGGAGGTCATTACGTTCCGAAAGCAGGAAAAGGTCTGGCATTTTGCTATCCAATGTAGTTAACCAGATCTCAATAGCTCTAATGGCATAAGAGTTACGCCCAGTTTTCTAAAGCATTGCATATTTGAGTGAAAATAGCCTATCGTGACCTAACTTGACCTCTGGAGGTCAAACCATTGACATCAGCGCTTAAACATGTGAAGTAATTTCTTACTGAATTCACGCGAGCTTTCTAATGCACTTTGCAGATTTACGCTAACCACCATATTTTCGAAGTTATTGTTGGCATCGATGGCCCCCGATCGATGGGGCGCAGGTGGCGCCGGACCCCCAGTGGGGCGCGGGTTAACAAGTAGAGGTGTTCAAAAGTAACAAATGGTTCTAAAGAGCAACAACTGCTGGAAAAGGTGCGCCAAATCATGCATAAGAGGGCGGCTTAGAGTGGATGAGTGCGATCTTTTGTACAATGGAGCACCTTAGGGCTGAAAAGGGTCGGAAAATTGTCAAAACCGGGCGCCCAACTGCGAAGTTGAGGACAGACAGAAATGAGCGCGGTCCATGTTGAAGTGGGGCGGCCTAGGGCTGTCAAATAGCGGTGAAGGGTGAAGAAGGAGGGCTCAGTCATGCACTGGAGAGACACAACAGTAGCCCGCCCAAGGGCTGAAAGGGGTGGTCAATCTTGAAATAGAAGGCTCCGAACCACAAAATAGAGACCGACCGGAGGTGGGTAACGGCATCCACCATGAAGTGGGGAGTCCAAGGGCTGGAAAAGAGTGGCCAGTGGTAGAGAAGGGACGAAAAATCATAAAAGGGGCGGCTAAAAGTACACGAGGGCGGTGTATATTACAGTGGGGTGTCCAAGGCCTGAAAATGGTGGCCAAACATGAAATAGGGGCACCCAACCCCAAAACCGAGGGCGACTGGAGGTGAGTGAGGGTCGCTCACGTCGAAGTGGGGAGAGTTAGGGATGGAAAAGGGCGGCTGATAATGGAGAAGAGGTGAGCACTCATCGACGCCCCACTACAACATGGACCGCACTCGTCTACTTTTGGCCGCCATCTTCTGCATGATGGTTCGTCCCAACTATTGGCCGCTCTTTTGCAGTCCTGGGGCTCCCCACTCCAACGTGAACCGCCCTCACACACCTCCCGCCACTCTCCATCTTGTAGTTGGGCGTATGAAAAATATAGGGACCCGCACAACTTCAGATGGGGCCCGTACCCTATCAGGCGCACACAACGGGGACCTATGCAGCCTAGGAGTTAAAAACATATCAATCAGTTCAAAAGACCCGCAAAAGTCTGGGTGGGAACTGCAAGCTGAATTTTTCCAGCCTTACCATAGGAATTTCAAACCAAACTTGTTTAACCAGGAATATTGGGACTTGGCACCAACGGGCAATTATTTTCGAGAAGCACTGAGTCCTTTTGAATCTTAAATAGCATATCGGCAGACTACGCGTTAACTTTTGACGCTGATGTGTGCACAAGCTTGCCTATATTTTGTTCACCGACGTGATCGACTAGCGTCACCAACAATGTTGGCAAGTTGGAAGATTTTTCGAACTCTGACTGTAAGATTGAGGAGTGTACACTGAAAAAAACAACACCTGGAGCGTAGAATTTCAATCTGTCTAGTCCTAAACGTATCCCATTTTCGAGCATTTGTTTAGAATTCTTAGTAAATTCATTCTGACAACTAGCTTAATTTTAGAATTAAAAGTGTAAATTACAAGCGTGTGGTAATTATCTGTGCTATTTTAGCACAGGGCAGTTCCATTCGTGCTGAAAATGCAAAGTGGTAAATTTATCCGTACATGTACTCTGTATAGTATTTCTATGGAACTCGCAAACTGCCTCAAGAATAGTCTTACTCTCCTGTGGTGAAACAATTCTGCCAATAGATTAAAACGAGATATTTGCTGATTTAACTACACTGAAAAACAGTTTGAGATCAAGGAGCGATCTCGAAGATCACCAGAGCTACTAGCACTAAAGTAGATCGTGATCTTCCAGATCATGAGTCTCCGAGATAGTTTTCATGCAATTTAATCTCGAAGACTCTTCAGATCTATATTTGTATCTGATCTCCAAGATCATGCCGTGATCTCCAAGGTAATAATCCTAGATCAACGAGCGATCTCGGAGATCACCCGAGCTACTAGCACTAAAGTAGATCGTGATCTTCCAGATCATGAATCTCCGAGATAGTTTTCATGCAATTTAATCTCGAAGACTCTTCAGATCTATATTTGTCTCTGATCTCCAAGATCATAGCCTTAATATTCACATATTTCAAAACGATCGGTACGCCGTTCTGATTTTATATAAAAAATCCATTCTAGTGACCATCAAACATATATTGAAAATCGGAAAACTTTATGAAATAACAACGTGAACACACTGAACTTCCCTGCACTATCGCCAGCAGGGGCTAGGCAACACCGAACACTTGTCTCATCCTGGAGCTCCTCCCATTATGAAATAACCCTTTATGAAAGACCCTTTATGAAGTAACAGCGTGAACACACTGAACTTCCCTGCGCTATCGCCAGCAGGGGCTAGGCAACACCGAACACTTGCTTCATCCTGGAGCTCCTCCCTTTATGAAAGACCCTTTATGAAATAACAGCGTGAACACACTGAACTTCCCTGCGCTATCGCCAGCAGGGGCTAGGCAACACCGAACACTTGCTTCATCCTGGAGCTCCTCCCTTTATAAAAGACCCTTTATGAAATAACAGCGTGAACACACTGAACTTCCCTGCGCTATCGCCAGCAGGGGCTAGGCAACACCGAACACTTGCTTCATGCTGGAGCTCCTCCATTTATGAAATAACCCTTTATGAAAGAAAATGCTGAACTCTGTGCTATCGCCAACTGTGGCTAGCAACACCGAACACTCGCCTCATCCTGGAGCTCCTCAGACGACACCCATCCGCTGAGCGAGTCTCCAGGATGAGGCGGGCACACGAGATCCGTCGTCAACCTTGAGGATAAACCTCTGCATGAGCACCGCGAATGGTTTGCGTGGGTCACCCTTCAGTGGCTGGGCGAAAACAGTGAAGCCAACCGCCCACAGAAGGATCCCTTCCTCCAGGCTTTCCACCTGTCCAATCTCTATGTCCTCAACCTGTACGGAGAAGTGATCCTCTTTTCCCAGCACCCGTGGGCAGACGGCTTCCGCAGACGTGATTGCCGATATGTCTGTGCCCAGTTGGTCAGACAGAGCCTCTATGGCCTTCGATCCTAAAAAAAACAAGTTTTAACCCATTGCTCATCATGTTTGGAGTTTAACACGCGCAGTGGAGAGGGGTCTGGCACTAACGCGCAGTGGAAGGGGGGTCCTGAAGTGCCCCCTTGAGATCTCGACACCAAGAGAGCTAAAAAAACTCTGTTTAGAGAGTTGGTGGGGGCGGTGGTTATCTACATTATGCGCAACTTTCATTGACCTAGGTCAATGAAAATTCTTGAATTATAAAGTTCGGTCATTTTTTTCAAGGTCAAACGAGGTCATGAAGGTCAAATCTGGGCCGTGCTGGGGACCTGTCGAGAATGGCCGTGAAAACGGAAAAATTCGGGACTGCGCTGCTAATGGACTAAGGTCACTAAGGGAAGGTCCCAAAGAATGTTCTTTAAGTTTTTGGGTCAAGGTCATTCAAGGTTATTGGCCTATGACGTCACAATGTGATATTTCCAATAATGTACATTATGGCCTGTACTGTAGCAAACTCTGGGCCGGTAATGAAGGTTTAACCTTGACCTATGACCTTTAACCTTGACATGTCTTGACCTGGACCTCGGATGACCTTAAATATGACATCATATCATTATATTTGTCATTTCCAGTGACGTCATCAGACCGAAATCACTTAGGTCAAATATCTTGAATGGTTTTGACCTGTGACCTTGACCTTCATGTGATGTGACCTAGTCAGACCATTACATCATATGGCCATATGACGTCATCAATCGGTATACTGTCCAGGCAGTGCAGTGCCATCCGGCGAAATTGGCAATCTCAAAATAAGCATTTAAAGTATAAATTCAAAATAAGCTTTTAAAGTATTACTTTAAAAGCAAGTAAGTAGAAAAATCGGCCAATTTTCAAACGTTTTACACCAATCGACGTGCTCATGAATTCTCTCAAATATTGCTAAGTTTCGTTTTCCGGCTCGGAGCGGTTTTCCGGCCATCTTGGAAAAATAGTTGGGGAGGGGGCACTTTAGGATCCCCTCCACTGCGCGTGTTAACACGCATTAACATTTGTGTCGCCACTGGTGGGCCAAATGTAATTGTGCCTACTGCGTAATTTGTTAACGGAAAAAGTTCGGGTCCGAAATCGGCTCCATGTTGGGGAGCACTACCCTACCCCTCAGTCGGAAAGTGGGGGCGTCAGCGTCATCACCCATCACCCAGCGTCAGCGTCTGGTTGAAAAATATTTATGATTATAAAGGAACGGCTCAAGTCTATTCGCAAATATCTGGAATTTGTCCCAAAGGTACAATATCTCTAAGCACCAAAAACTCACCCAAGGATAGATATGGAAACCATGGAAGCACTCCGCGACATATTCCGGAGACCGCTTGCCTCATAAGAGCCGACGTTATGTGACCCCCACATTCCTCCTATTTGACACTTACGGAATTTTACCTCTGAGGCATCCTGCAAAGCGCAACTTATACAAAATAATTTTAGCCATGGAAGGCCTGAAAACAGAGCACTCCCGAAACGATCCAAAACGTCCCAACTGAATCATGCCTGAATCTGCATGCAGAGCCACCGTAGTGGAGGCGCAGAGGCACGCTGAATTGTGCGTGGTGCGAAAAGGAGGCAATGTGGAAAATCTTTCATTTCGATGAAACAGGTGACATGAATGAGATTTAAATATTTCAGAGCAAATCTCCAAGTTCTGAGAATTTGTATTATGTATATTTCGTTGTCATGACTCAATTTATACGTAAAATACGGCCAATCAAAATGTGTCAATTTTTTGTGAGCCTCTATTTAACATCAAAAGACACTTTCCAGTGAAAAGAACTAAAAAGTTTGGACATACCTGATTTAGTGCCTAGTCTCATCTCCTCGAGGGCAACGACTTCAAACCAACGCGTTCGGCAGTCTTGGGAAGCAGTCATCCTCCCAGTGATCCTACTAAACTCGGCCCAGACCTAGAATGACAGCAAAAACATATATTACGAACCTTTTCAAAGATGAGCTCTCATTACATATTTACTGATTTAAAGCTCGTTGATATTGATGCAAATTATATTAGTATAAATATAAGTCATCAACTGGTAGAGCCGGGGGCTTCGTCGTCGGGGCCCAGTAGACCGGCCGGGACCCGTTGTTCTTGGTAAGTGGAGCAGAGGGGGGTGGGGCAAACCCCCTCTACTTTTAGCTAAATATAACATTGAAGAGGGCTAGGACATAAGGCTTTGCCCTGAATTCCACCTCATCCCTACTCTTTCTCTACTTTGGCTCCTGTTTCCCTCTCGAAAATCTGTGGCGACGCCCATGGGCAGAGCCTAATGTCAGTTGAGATCTTGCAGAACTGCATTAACTTTAATAAACCTGACTATTTACACTGAGTGAACATTAGGGTGTTTCATTTAGACAAAGTTTATTTTTGGGATTGATTTCGATCTCGCCCCTGTAGTATATGTGAAAAGGAAGCGTCATGCCAAATTTTAGCCAATTCCAATAATATTTAGGGGTCGCTCACTTTTGCAACTTTTCGGCCCATTATGCCCATTCAGTTACAATTGGGCCGCGTGGAATGGAATAAGCTTCAACAAGCTTGAGCTGTTGCTAGGCAACTGGTGCACGTGGTAATGCACCACTCGTGGCATAAAAGGGCCCCCTTAAAAAGAAGGAACAGCCACGGGTCCTTCTGGAAGACGACGACCTGAAAATGTGCATCAGATCTGTCCATTTGGTCCACGAAAGCGCCAAGTAAGCGATCTTCCTCATGAAAAATAGCCGGCGCTGTCAAGGGCAGGGACCACCATCAGTACCTCCCCCGTGTGATAAGACATTACAGGAAGAAGGTGCGCAAAACGCACCTAAGCCGCCTACTCGGCCTCTTTGCTCTAAGACGTATCAAGTGTAGAATGCTCTGTGAGGCAAACAATGTATGGCTGTATGAGTCATTGGTTAGACGTGTGCGCTAAACTGTGCACTGTGTTTACATATCCTGTGATATTGTTAATAAAGGCATTTCTCGTATCTGATGCTATCAATAAAGAGGGCAAACATAAACATTGTAAAATCCAAGCTAAGGCTGTTCTATGTAAAGATGACAGTCAAGTCAAGGTTAGTATTGGTGGTTTTAACATGTTACAAGGTCTATTCAAGTAATATTTTTTATTATTTTTGACTTCAGATGCTAAAATACCCGCCCCCGCCCTCAAAGCAAAGGTGTTTCGGACCCCCGTCAATATGCGTATTAAATGTTCCCTATATACCACTCTTAAAGGGAATGTGGCACCTTGGTCGAATCCTGGAATTTAGTGTAATTAGGCGTACTTTTAGCCAAAAATAATGAAACCACCCATGATTTCTCTGAAAAATGTACAATAAGCTCAATATTTGGTTTTTTAAAAATACTCCTCTAGAAAAAGAAGTAAATATCAGACTGTGGATGATGTCACGATCTGGCAACCACTACCATACTTGAAACGCTTCAAGGGCTTCGATTGGCTGATGCTCATCGTGACGTCAGCATATGTCGTCACACCAGTAGCTCACAACGATGGCCGCCGGCGACGGAGGGCTGTGGGGGGCTGGTGTCAGGTAGGTTTTCGTTTTTTCTACGGAAATATCGAGTTCCAAGACAAATGAAATATGGAGTACCGGGTTTTCCGACCTGCTTTACAACTTGGCTATCTCAGTTAAAATCACGTTGTGAAGGTGCCACATTCCCTTTAAAGGTTCCTCACGCAAGAACTGAGAGGGGCCGTATTCTCAGCGCCGGCGTATTCTCAGCCCTTACGTAGGTACGAACTACTGCGTAGAAATAACTCACGTACGCAAATTTGGTATTCTCATCTCCTTCCGTGCGTGACAATGGTTTGCCTAAGTCATACGCAGGCCTTGCACAGGAGGCTGACAATTTCTGATAAAAATATAGTTTTTGTGTACGCCCAGAGCTGAAAATACCGACCCCGTCCGCATCCCACGCATGCGTGGTTACGGCAGAGCTCAGAATCGCAAATTTGCGCACCTGCACAATTCTTACGACCGATGGAGGTGAGAATACAGCCCCAGGTCTGGAGGTACTCGCTTCCATTACCGACAATCCACCACAGGGCACTCATGGGACTCTCTCACAGGACAATCCACCCATTAGGCATTGGGCACCCATAGGTATATCCAATGTTCGATTGAAATCACCCTATCGATGTACATGTCTCGTAAAATATGAAAATTATCCCCCAGTTTTTCTCCTGGATCCGCCCTTGGTGGCAACTGTAGATTTGCATCCATGTAAGTGTAATATAGTATACAAAATCCATCATACATCTTTATTATTTCTGTACCTCAGTCAAGCATTTCAACAGAATAATGCGGTTACGAGTCATTATCGTGCCAACTGCCCCACCCAAACCTCGCTCAGCCACCGCCACTGATCCCAAAAACGAAACAAAGCACAAAAATCTATCTACAACCATATATCAAGAGCTTTCGCTTTGCTAAAAAATTACTTCTGATCAAAGAGCATTATACAATGATATGTAATGCCCCCAATTATATATCCCTGGAGCCGCCCTTGGAACACGAAACCACAAAGTAGGCACGGATATGAGCACATTGATAAAGTAACGAAGCAATCATTGCATTGCGCTATAAAAACAAGTGATTTTGTTCCAGAAATAGAGCAAGACGCAGTTGAGCCAGTTCTTCTCATAGCCGGTTAACACATAAGTGTCGCCACCGGCAAAAAGTGGGGGGGGCAGCCAAACTTCAACCTGATACTGACAAAAAACTTTCAACATCAGGACCAAAAACTGTTCGAATTTGGGCTCCTCGTTGCCTTCCGCAGCGGCTGGATATAAAAATGTCCGGCTTTCTCTCATTTTCACTTAGATCAGGAAATTTTTGGCCAAAAAGTGGGGGCCAGGCCCCTGACCCCCCCCCTTTTCCGACGCGTATGGGTTAACATGCCCCCTAAAACATGTCCCTGGAGTCGCCCATGGACCACTTAGAACTTTCTTTTAAGTTTTGCTTGATGCCAAATCGATAGTTAGGAAAAGTCACAAAGTACGAGAGCGATGCCTACCTATTCAGGTTTAGCCACGCCACCAGAAAAACCGGCCGGGGGGCCTCTGGAGCCCCCTACACTAATAGGGTTAAAAGCACCCATTTTAGCCATTTTGTTGAAAAATAATGTTTTCACGACTTTCCTGGGTTGCCACCCCCCCAAACGGCACTCCTGTGTCCGCCAGTGAAAGCACTTAATGAACGTACGTATGCACTACTTTATAGCGCACATGCTCTGGCCGTAATGGGTGGCGGCAGCCGTTCGGCGACAGTGGGGCCCCGCGCAGGGCTCGGGGCCGCCTCTCGCTCTAACACACAGTACTGAACCATAGGCGGATCCAGAGGTAAATGTGGACACGTGCTTCCCGTTCGACCTTTGGTGCCCCCTGAAAGATTGAAGCGCCCCTGAAATCTCGCTTTTCACCCATCCATCCCACCGCCCATCTACCCCACGGGCGTAGCAACAAGGGGCAGGGGACGCGTCTCAATATTCAAATTCTTAACCATTAACCCCATAGCGTTGACTGGAAAGGGACCACTTCAAAATATCCCTTAGTACCGCAAATATTCTGCAAGTTTCCACGCCGACGCCACCCCTCCTTCAGGATGCATAGGTAGGTAGATATGTACTTACTGTCCTCGGGCGATCCGACTCCAGCTTGATGTCGTGCTAAATGATCTGCCGAGCAATTAGAGTATTGGTCAGCTTAGACCAGGCATTAGGTACACTTTTTTGTCCGAAAGGCAATATTTTTCAAGCTCAATTTCCTGCACATAAATGTGGAATTCTTACTCTACCTTGGCTCAATTGGGTAAGCCAACAACGCGGTACATCTGTTACTGATTTTCGATACGGTGCGGATGATCCTTCTCCCCAGCCCCGAGACAGACGCTGAAGGCTTGATCTCCTATTTCCCTTATATGGATCAAGGAAGCAGGCCCTGCAACAGCACCTTACAACACCACCTTAAATAGCACAAGCGCTTCCACCACAATTGCAGCAAATATTAGCACAGACTTAGGTAAGCCACCCACACTCCACAAAGAAGCTTTACTCACTGGATCGTATTGGCGCAAAAACATAATAGGTATTCATCCGCGCGCGCACGGCACAGCACGCGCGGCGTCGCCTGACCATACCGCTGCCAAAGGCGCTTATCGTATGCAAGGGAAGTTTCGATTCTGGCGATAGATGGCAGGGCTATCAGATCTGAGTGTCTGAGTTCAAATCCCTGCTTTTCCTTTTCGTAGATCAGAGAAAGTGCTTAATGCACGCTCGGTGATCTACGAGATCATGTAAGCTTTGAAAATGCTATCTCGGAGACAAAGGCCAGTCTCACATCGGTGTGCTAGATGAATCACTGATTTAAGCGGTGTTTCAGAGATAACAATGTTGTTTTCTGGTGGCCTACGATGCCGTGGGAGGGTTTATGTTTAGATCAATATCAAAACAATCTCAAAAGTGTTTTTAGTGTACGCTTAATGTATGTTTTAATTCTTCTTATCTTCATTTGAGTGTGTTTCTATGATATAAGAAGGTATTTTTTACTGCAGTTCACACGTGGGTGGAATGCTGCCATTTTGTTTTCGCTTCAGTTCTGAGCTTGAATCACCGCATTGCAGTTCTGCATCCCATAAAGTTTTGATCTTGACGCGTGGAGGTTAGTCTAGCCGTGGAGAAGAAACGAAGACTAAATCATTTTAGCTAAGTGCAGCAAATAGCAAAGAGCTGTTGAATTTGCCTCAATGGGCCTGAATGAATCGTTTATATACATATCTTTGTCTGGCATCCAGGACGTCGTCAAGGATTTTCTACAAGAGGCCCGGATCCACAGTGGTGAGCTAGTGATAACCCATATTTTCACTTGAATTAAGCATATCCAATAATATTCCAGCAAAGATATCGAATGTATCCGTTTCCGAACAGTATAGTGGTTTCAACCCCCCTCCCCAATAGTGATGCTTTTGTTAGCCACTCTCGGGACATAGATGAGTCATTCTAGGAAAAATCGTCCAGGTAGGCACGAAGAAGTCCAACATGACCCACTTCCCGGATTTCCACCAAACTTTTACCCAAGGCTCTCCATACAAAATAACAAGTTGGGCCCATTTTCAGGACCAAAGGTGAAAGAGGTCACCAGATAGAGGTCATGAAATTTCCAAGGCTAACACGAACATTGAATCAGAAATAATTTTGTATCTTAAAAGTGGCTGATCTGAATTAATTTCTATGAATATTGCTGGATAGAAGATACAAGGGTTCAGATAAGAAAACTAAAAACTTTGACTTCAGGTCAGGTTTTGACCTCGTGACCTTGTGAACTCCTCTTTAGATATAAAATTAAAAAAGATTCATATTCCGATTTTTCACTGGGTGCTCCTCAGGGTATAAGCTAACCAATGGTGGGTGACCTATGTTTAAATCAGATTTAGTAACAGGTCACAGAGGCCATTACCTAGGTAAAGTTATCGTTTTTGGCCATGAACGGTTCTCCAGCCACCTCGGAAAAAGGTGGGCTGGCCTCCGAGACCCCCTTCAGTGCGCGTGTTAAGAACGCTGTGCAGCGCCTCAGAGGTGATTTGCGGTGATGAGCGAAAATGATGTAGTGATAAGCGGATATAAAAGAGGAAAATTTGGGCAGTGTAAAAAGCAGAAGCCTAAGACAAAAACCATATACCTAGTGATGTTTGTGCAAAGAGGAACTAAATAATTTTAGCGATTGAAGGTCGATTTAAATACTATTCCAGATTATAGTGCAAATTAGAGGTATTTATGTAGATTATTAGAAGTGGGTATGAAAACAAATGATTTAAACTCTCCGTTGCGTTGTGTATGTTTATCAGAGTGTATATTAATCAGCCTAATCAGACTAAACTGACCTCAAACGCTCCATGAGAATAACCTGGGTCGTTTTTTAATCGGTGTTTCTTTTCCGCAGCAACGTAATATTGAACGCGGGCTCATTTTGCACCTTGCAAATATTTTTCTACGCCAGGAATTTCACAGTTTAATCTATTTTTACCCCCTCACCTCCAGTTTACACACTTCCGGTTTAGCTGACAATATTTTTACTCCAGTGGTATAATAATATTCCCTCAAAACACATGCATTTTTGCATTACACCGGGGTAAAATGGGTTGCGGAATAATGCTGGAAAGAGGAGTTGATTTTGGCACCGTAGAAATAATACTAAAAGTGGGGTACTTTTTGGTAGTTGATATTTTCACACCCCACGGGTTGGGGTTGTATTATTCTTGTTTCATGGCATTTTACGCTTCTCAATCTAAAAATATCGGGTGTAACATATTCACGGAAAGAAGAGTGGATTTTGGCACCGTAGAAAAAATCCAATTTCTGGCGTACGTTTTTCAGTGTATAACAGTGGCTGACAGCTATTAATACTTAAACCAACACAGCAGGCAGATGAACGCGTTTCGACAAAAAATGTATTCTTCACCATCTATGGTAGGAGGGATAAGGAACCCGCCATCAAGACATGCAGCAGTTTCATCGTTTAGATTTTTGTGCAAAATTATCGTGCGACAGAACGATAAAGGCACCGTTTTTGAGGATATTCTAATAACGCTTCTTGAACTATTCTATAATGTATACGAGGAAGCTTCGAGACATTCTAGACTTATCATTGTTCTAAATAATGCTCTATTTCTATTTCATCATCATTATTGTTTTTGTTATTATTATATAAACTATTATTATTTCTCTCTCTTTGCTTAACCAACTCCTAATACGGCCGCAGATTTTGCCCATTTCATGAAGCCTGGCCTAAGGTTAAAAGTATCATTTTTAGCTATATGTGCTGCTTCAGTAGCTCTCCTATTATCTTTGTTTTTACAAACTGCTATAATTTTAGCTCTATCCCAGTTTGGTAGATGATTTGTTTTCATGGAATTTATGACAAATACACTGAATTCTGGATTGTTTCGAAGGTCTCTTCTATGTTATTTTAATCTTGTTTTTAGACCCCTTCCTGTTTCACCTATGTACGATTTCGTGCACGACCCGCACGGCAACGGATACACTACACTTTTTGGCTCTGGGTCATCGGATCTTTATTTTTTTCGCTAAGATGCTGCTAAGTTTTTTACCGGAACAAAATGCTTCTTTGCAACCCGTTTCTTCAAGTTTGTTTGCAATAATTTCAGCTGGTTTGGGTAAGGTATCGTAACACATCGTATCTGTTCCTTTTTGTTGGCTTTCGCGGATCGTTTTCTTGTATCTAGAGCTTTCTTGTTCATATTTATCATATTCATATTTAAATATCCTCTTGGATATTTTCGTTTCGTGAACGAGGTCATAATATGTTCTATCTCTTCTTGCATGTATTCATCAGTACAAATACGGAAGGCCTATCACTGTGACCTGAGTAATAATGTACATACATAGCATTCCTTGTTTGTTGGCTTTCGATATACTTTAAATTTAACTTCAGCATTCCTAACGATCTCTGTGTCAAGGAAAGCTAGAGTTCATTTTTGCATTTTTAAGCACTCAGGTCAATGGTTTGACCTCCAGAGGTCAAGTTAGGTCACATTAGGCTATTTTCACTCAAATATGCAATGCTTAAGAAATCTGAGCATAACTCTTATGCCATTAGAGCTATTGATATCTGCTAAAGTATATTTGGTAGAAAAATGCCAGAACTTTTTCTGCTATGTGAAACGTAATGGCCTCCCGTCACTGGTTTGACCACCAGAGGTCACCTCGTGACCTAATATGACCTAAAGTCACGAAAGCTTAAAAAGTGACCTTGCCGTATATCAAATGAAAGCCAGTGATGTGACATACACAATGGTGTTTGATTCAGCGCTCTAGCTTAATTAGGTCAAAAGTTATTTTCAAAATACTGTTTTTGACCCTGGTGACCTTGGATGACCTTCGAGAGGTCAAAGGGCAAATATGGCCCCTGGGATCCGTGAAAAGGTGTTCAAGAATGCTTTTCTGAGCAATCAGAATATTTTCAATCGTTTTTGTGACTTTTAGATCATAAGATAGCTTTCCCCACGTTTTTGCAATGGGAGAGGTCACCTCGTGACCTGGCCTCAGGTCACAAAATCAAAAAATCCCGGACATACATCTTGTAGACCCTGAAGGGGTCACAAAGTGTAGGAAGTTTCAAATGTATCGAGTTCGAACTGTAGCTCTTATAGAGCTCAGAAGTTGAAGTGAGGTGACCTTGGTTGACCTCGCCTAGTGACCTGACCTTGGGTGACCCGGGGTAAAAAATTTCAGGGATGGTGGGAAAATGATGGGGTGAGAGGTAATGCTCTCGACCGAGGTGCTGCACTTCGTCATTTTCCTGCTATTCCGGAAAAAACCTTAGGGGCGACATCGATGGCCCCCTGTGGGGCGAGGGTTAAAAAATAAAAGCACGTGTCTACCCGAACCAGCACTCACTGCACCTTACTATACCGCAGCACTAGATGTGCCATAGTACACCTAGTTCAAGTTGTAAAAATGATCAGCGAGAAGGTGAACAAATTACGCTGGAGCTACGCGCGGCCGTTTTATTATACCTCCGAAAAACCGAGGAAAGGTGGATACCTGCCCTTCCCCGTCAATGCACGTGTAAATTTACCATGAGATCGGTGATTTTTGCATTCGAAATTACTTGATAGATGTCTGCCAGGTACAAAATGACCAGTCATATGAAACGCGGCATTTGGTTCACATGATCACATCATTGATAAGAGCCACATTTGTCCTTATCTACCTTACCTTCAGGTAAGTAAGCCTTTATAACAGTGTGGTGCTCCTACCATCCGATTACAGTAAAAATTCATGCCACCCTGGCAATGATTAGAATATTAACTTGGTCCACCATAACTTAATATT
This sequence comes from Lepas anatifera, assembly GCA_034440635.1. Classification (NCBI taxonomy): domain Eukaryota; kingdom Metazoa; phylum Arthropoda; class Thecostraca; family Lepadidae; genus Lepas; species Lepas anatifera. Next base: position 1,171,569 of record JAOTON010001528.1, on the reverse strand, counting down.
AAGAACGTTTAAATGTCCCTGGAAACGTACTTGGTAAGAAAATTAGAGTCCACCATAAATAGGTTTTTTCCAGCGTAGAAATGTCCCCGGAAACGTTTACAATCAGAAAAAATTAAGTCCACCATAACCTAATTTCAACGACATAAAATGTCCCCCTAAAGCTTTTTGATGACAAACTTTCACCTCACCATACGGTCCACCCATAGTTGCAATGTGGTACAACAGCAGATATGTTAAAGATGGCGCCCACATCTATCAAGCCTTGCTGGTTTCGACGTCGTGGGATGCATGGTTTCCAAGTCCATGCAAACCTGTAAAGATGAAATGTCCCCCGATACCCGATTTGGGAAAATGGGTGTTCTAATCTCGTCACGCTCTTGTAGGAAGGCTGCGGTTGCGTACAAGGCGGACACAAGGCTTTGTTCTACCCTTGTTATGGGGTAATCATGACCTAGTAGAGGGCTTGTGGGGACGTTGTCAGCCATTGTCTTTGCCATGTAGGTCAACCATAGTTAAGTTACAAGGTTTGTACAACGTCTTCTAGCAACCCTTGTCGTACTATGGTTCTACCATTGTTCTACATGGTTCTTCCTTGTATTTCCCTTGTTTTCGTGGCATGGATTTTGAACGTACAAGCTTTGCGTATTACCCTAGTAATTTTCCATGTAAACAAGGGTCTGACAAGGTTTGCCCTTGTAAAAATTTCTTTCTGTGCACGTGTACCGATTTTCAGGAAAATCGAAGGGGTCCGCCCTTTTCGCCAACATTTTCAAAGGGCCCAGCGGGGCCCCTATGGGCCCAACCCTAAAAAAATTTGGGACTGTTTTTGGAAAATGCAGCCGTTTCTGATGGTGAACAAAAAAATACCAAGTTCTCGCAAACTGGTGCCCACAAGTACTATTATTAGGCTTTGAGGCCCCTGGGGGCCCCTTGTTTATCAATGCCCCATAGGGTTTCTTCAGCCAGATTTCTCCGATGGACGTAAGAATCACGTGTGCCGATTTTCAGGAAAATCGGAGGGGTCTGCCCTATTCGTCAAATTTTTCAAAAGAGCCCTGCGGGGCCCTGTGAGGGTTTTCTGCAAGAATTTGTCCTAGATATCTTTGGGGTATAGATATATTTGCATGGTATCAGTTTTCGTGTGATCTGATCACCTGTTGTGCTTTAATTTGTTTCGTTTAAGTTTGTACTGAATATGAATGTGGGCTGAATCTGTGCCGAATCTGTGCTGAACGTGTGCTAACTTTACGTACATGGAAAGAAGGAAGGAAGGGGAGTGCTTACCTAATTATTTTTGGAGAACTACCTAGGTATGAAAAACCTTAATTGTCAGTTCCTTCATACAGTGTATCAACTCGCATCATTCTTCATAAACAGCCAAAAACAGTCCTGTAGTCACATGGCAACTGCAAAAGTGATATTGATATGTCAAATTGCTCCTGTGCTTTGGTGATTTGATCTTAAGGCTCTTGAAGGTATTTGTGTCCTGACCTTCCCTGATAAAACTTAGGTAAGTTTATTGATTGAATGTTAATGGATGGACTGAAGGGAGGTGTGATACAGCTTGAATTTGGATTGATATATAATTTCTTAGGTACGTAACATGCAAACGTTTCCTCAGAGAGCATTGTCAGATAATTGTGGCCATTTTTGATGATAGTAGGTAAGGATTTCCTGAAGCTATAGTTCATACTTTAAGTTCATTTGTGTATGTAATGATGATATAAATTTGCTTAATATGTTTGGCTCTTAATCCACAAGAATTAGTATGTTTAAAAGCCAATAAGTGGGAAAAAGGCTGCCGGGACCAGGCCGGGACCACATCTTTCTCGCCGGGACTAGGCCGGGACCAAGAAATGTCGGCCGGGACCGGGACCAAGAACACGCCCCGGCCGGCTGAGGTGGACAAATCATTCATAAACGAAGGCGCCGAGCCCCGAACCCGTGACCGCCGACGGCGCTAGCGCTCTAAATTACGCCCAGACGGGCACGGGCTCGGAGCCCGGCAGACGTCTAACGGCCGAGTGCGTGGAAAATAAATCAGGATGATGATTTTCTTTGAACTTTCCAAGATTATAACAATCAAGATAATAACGCCAGTCTTCAATATTCACGTCCACCCAATGTCACGTATAGCCACACTTTCACAGCAACGAGTTCACAACGACTGGAAGTCCGTTTAAAACCTGTGGAGTTCAAACATGCGCCGGATATGAAGCAGCCGCGCCAGACGTCAGTCCCTCTCCTGGCGTTTTCAAAAAAATCCGCCAGGTGCCAACACTTTCGATGACCAAGGCCAATAGTAATTCGGCGAAGTGTCACATCCATTATGGTAATCCATGGGCTGGCGATGCTGCCATTACGATTGTGACGCATTTCCAGCAGTTAGTTATGTCCAAGGCGGCCTGTTACGCGTGGTCTGCTCTGCAGCAGTTTTGTGTGGTGTAATAGGATGAAACAATTTTATTGAATATTTTGGAAACGGTAGGTCGGCGGAAAAAATGGTGTTAAAAGTTTTGTAGGGTGTGCTTTAATCATTCCAGTCACACACTTTTCTTAGTTGTCAGTGATTGCTCACCTTATTCTGTAAATTAACCATTTTGTAGAGGTGGGACTTTTTGGAAAAAGCTGGTCTCGGTCCCGGTCCCGAAAAACATTACTTGGTCCCAGCCTAGTGCCAGCAAGGAAGGATGTGGTCCCAGCCTGGTCCTGGCAGCCTTTTTCTCCACTTATTGGTTTTTAAACATAATAATTTCTTTCGGATTAAGAGCCAAACATATTAAGCAAATTCAATCATCAGTACATAAGCAAATCAACATAAAGTATGAACCATAGCTTCAGGAAATCCTTACCTACTATCTTGAAAAATTGCTACAATTATCTCACAATGCTGAGGAAACATTTGCATGTTAAACCCTTAAAGGTAAGAAACTATACATCAGTACAAATTTAAGCAGTATTACACCTCCTTTCTGTCCATCCATAAACATAAACATCCAAAGCATGGCACGGTCTCGGCTTCTAGCCTCAATACCATAATACCGGTCCCGGCTTTAGTCCCGCGGGACCAAACCTGGTCCCAGCGCCGGGACTGCAGGACCAAAAAGTCCCACCTCTAGTTTAAAACTTCTTCACGGTCGCTTTGTGTATCATCGCTTTTACCCTCCATCTGTTTTTAATCTTGACGTTCTCTTTGTGTGCCATTTTTGGCTTGTTTTCTGTGCATACATGTATGGATGTAACCTCCTCCATGTGAATAGAGGCGGTGTGGTGGTGGGGATGCTGAAGAAGTACTGATAATTACTGTTGATCAGAGAGGTTATGAATTATTTTTCAGTCAGTTTTACCACTTCAAATGTTTAAGCCAATGACAGAGATAGGAATCTGTTTAATTTTTAGTGTTCACGTATGTACCTACCTAGGTACCGATGAACCCCCCCACCTGCCTATTTCCTCAGACAGGTTAGGCCTTGAAAATAAACAATTGACAATTTGAATTGAACTATTGAACAATTGAAACTTTAATGAAACAATTGAAACCCAGGATAAGGGAGGAGGAGGTGGGGAGAGCTGTTTTCAGTCACCTGTTCCCTAATAACCCAATCTCAATCTACTAAGTTATTGGTTGTGATGCCTTTCAGCACCCAGGGTACTTTAACTACGGGTACAACCAAGTTTCCTACTAAATATAGTCCTCCCATGGTGACGTCACCGCCCTTTCCGACTAAGTTCTAGGAGATTATACTAAGTTTTTGGAAGGATCAGCTGGAACATACCAAGTTTGGGCGTACTTGGCAGCAATCTGGTATAAATCGAAATCAACTTGTGTCACCCATTTGACAGTAACCTTGAGCTCAACGACGAGCAGCGTATTTTACGGAACTCTAATGAAAAAATCATACCACTTCAAAGAATTTGTTGAAAAGGCATGCATTTATTTGATCAACTCAGGCCTACTTAATAGCCGAGAGAAATAAGTTTACCTTTGCTCAAGAGATCACCGGTGTTTATTGTCTTCTGCTGCAGGTACCACCAACAGCCAATCAAAGGTCAGAAATGAACAGCCAATCAAAATCGAGATTAGTCTTACTGCAAACAGCTGTTGGTGCTGAACCTGTCCTTATTTTGACATGCTCTGGAAAATTTGTAAAAATAATATTCTTCACTGGAGTTTTTGCAAAACGTCTGAGGGTTTCACAAATAAAAATATTTTAGCTTTCTGTTCAACCATATAAGTTTTGTTGATACAGTTCTAAAATAGGTTATTTAGAGCTTCGAAAAAGTGCAATTTCTCCAATGCCCTGCATAGTAACTGTTGTGCCTCTCCAGCCATGATGACGTAATGCTGCCAAACAACTTGAACGGGGTCTGTCAGCACCTATAACGATATGCAGATTAAGCATTTCCTTTTCCATTTATACTGATGTTGATCTTCGTAGTTGCTTTTTCAGGGGCTTTGTAAATAAGTTGTTTCATAGTCAAGTGAAGAAATAGAAATGACACATCATCATTATCAACATCTTTTACATTTTTTACATACAGGTGGGATAGAAGCAAAGGAAAAGAACATAAAAAGAAGGCATGAGCAAGGCCAAGCAATAAGCAGCAACAGAATAGAAGAATCTTGCAGGCACACAGCATAGAACAAAGGGAAGCAGGGGTAGGTATGTTATCAGATTAGAGCAAACGATCAACATAGGTAGAACTAAGGAAGAAAAATAAACTGCCATGAAAGAAACAGCAACCATGGAATGAAAAAAAACACACAGAAAAAGTGACACAAAACAGAGAGACTGACAGGACATAAAAAACGAGATGAGGCTTCCAGAAAAAAAACTGAACAGAAATATAATGTCAAAACTCTTTAAAAGCAAATAAAATTAAGAGCAAACAAAACAGGAGAAAAAAACTTAACAAAGTTAATTTATAAGTAGAGGGCCCACATATGTTGAACATATTAAAGTTAAGAAAACCCTTATTTTTTTAAAAGGAAGAACAAGAACATAACAAACAAGACAGAAAAGACACATGAACATAAAAATGTGGTTCCCAAAAAATTGGTATGAGCATAGTATTGTCTGGTGTTTGTGCTCTAAAAATTTTATAAAAAGCGTTGTTGTGGGCCAAAATATGTTTCATTGTGCTATTTTTTGTTCATTGACAACTTTGAATTTAAAAGCTGAAAAAGGGATATTTTGAGAATATAAGCATACATCCTACTTGACCTGTGTTTAAAGGAGATAGGAAAAATTATTATGGGTTTCTTGCTATTTGAAAAATCCTGATAACGAAACTATCAATTATTTTTGCATCTTGGCAAAATTTTGGGAGGCCACTTACTTATTATCGAAATAGGTTAACAGTTTCAATAAAACGCCCATCACTTACCCATGCCCATACCCATCACTTACTTTCGAAAACTATTTAAAGTTGAAAAGTAATGTTTTTTATAATACAAATGTCTGTTCTCCTGTATTTGTATTTGAATTAATTCAAAAAGTTTTAAAACTACAAAATGAATTAGTTTGCCCTAGAAACGAAAAAACATAATTACCAAGTCTTCAGCGGTTTGTACCTTGGGTCTTGAGTCATTTTCTGCTTCGGCCCCAGGTTGACAAAACTTTTGTGTCAGATAGGTCACGTGACCCCGGTTTGAGAATTCCTAGACTTCGATTGGTTAATTGTGATTTCTTTTAAGCCCTATATGTCTGTTTCAAAAGAGTTTTGGAATGTTGTTTTCTAAAGTAATTTTTCTGTAGTAGTCCAAAGCTCTAAATCACTGTTTAGGATAGATATGACCTAATTCTTAGAGAAATTGATAGCCTTAGCCGTGTGTATGTCATATAATCGATATGAGGTGTACCGGTAAAGTCGTCTAGAAATGTTGACTTTAAGAGCAATTTTAAGGCATTTGCAGGCCGAATTCGCAAAAATGAGAATAGGACTTAAACAACTTTTGTAACCTTTGATATAGCCAATAAAATTTTTCGCGTATCTCCCTTTAGGTAGTGACTGGTCCTGGTGTGGTCCAGGTATTTAAGCCCCAGTACAGGCCTGAATCCTGCTAGGACCAGTTTGGGTCTCAGCACTGGGGCAGTGTGGGACTGAAAAGTCCCACCTCTAGTAGACGGCCAACTCTAACTCCTGCCTGACCACTAGGGCGATGGCTGTGCCAAATTGAATCACTAGCATCAGCTGCTCTGAGTGGCAAAAAGAGATGGTATGCCATTGGGCTGCCTGCATTAAATCTGTATATTGACCCTCAATTATGACAAAATTTGGCTGGTAATGTCTTGTTAGCAATGTCTGATTGTTTCACTGAGTCTGCTAATTACTGCTAAATGAAGCAAATTTTGGAGCTCTTCCCATCATTTTCACAAGGAGTGGTGGAATCTCAGTCATCTTTCCAGCAAACAGTCTCTCAATGGACCTTTGTAGGGTTAAGCCAGACAAAGGCAGATCCAGGATTATCGATCAGGAAAGGGAGGGAAACATTTTTGGAAGGGGGGGATAGTTTTAATACAAGGGGGCACCTAGGGGAGGTTCAAGTCCAGCCCTGAAATATCAGAGTGCCTGTACCATAGGCGGATCTAGGGGCAAAGGGGCTCTGGCCTCCTGATTGAATCTTGGTACGCCCCTGAAAGGTTGATGGCGCCCCCGCCCTGAATTGTGACTTCTCACATCCCCATGATGCGAGTATCGACTGCCCGCACAATAGGATTTGTTGCTTCCCTGATTGGTTTTGATGGCCCTTGGTCTGGATGGAACCTTCTTATAACCATTTGCCCCCCCTCTCGAAGACCCTGGATCTGCCTATAGTACCTGCAGAGTCGGGGTCTGTTCGGGATAATGGAAGGGTAGTCTCGAGCGCCATAGCCCCCCCCCCACAAATAATGGCCTGGATCTGCCAGGACTGGAGGGGCTTGGAAACAACATCTTAGGGGGTGCCATCGACCTCTCGAGGGGTGCCAGAGGGCCTATTGGGGTGGGGGTGCCCTCTTTGATTGCTCCTGGATCCGCCTATGCAGCCAGAGCTGTCCTCCACCGCGAGCCAAGGCCGTTGAAAACTGAGTGTATGGGAGTAATGTATCCTGTTAGTGCACGCATACACAGCACAAGATTGCATCATTTCAATTCTTATCTGCACTCAACGCAACACAATGGCGATGATACGGGCCCACGAATATTTTGCTCCGCAGGGCGCCGTCGTTGGGAAAATTTGGAAAAGTCGTGTTAAATGTCCAGCTTAGCAATGAAGTCGGTGCATTGACCTGAGGGTACTTAACTAGCATTATTTAAGTTCTTTTAATTCACGTGACTTTCAAATTGTTATGCATTTTTATGTTTTGTCACATCCGAGGCTAGATTGTCGTCCCTTGATTCGTAGATCCTAGGTAGATTTATTTTGTCTTCAACCCGCCGTCTGCTGTTTTCGTGGCCAACATACTCTATAACGTCCTCACTGGTTTCAATGTGGTGATTTGAGCCAGAATCAAGAGTCAGCTGCTGAGCTGTGAGTCAGAATTGAGTTGACTCAAATAAATTTGAGTCATCAACCAATCTTGAGGCGCATGAGCTCTTTGAAAACACAACATTTACGATTTTAGCAATTTTGAATTTATGTGATGAGACTATCATATCATATTGCTGTGTTATGTAAATTGCAACTTATTACAGTTATACAGGTTATTATTAGGATTTATAAGTGAAGGGGAATGTCACAGGTGCTCCGGAATTGTAGGCCGAGCCAACGTAGAAAACTTTATGCCATAATCAAATGACGAGTCTCCAGATTTTTGCCAAGTACCATGGAAACCGCCCTTGGTGTATCCTGATACCTACACCTTCCAATCCGGATACAATTTTCCATGGAAACCAGAATAATGGTAGGTATCTTAAACAGTCTTCACAGGCAGCCACGTATACTAGTAAATCATGAGGTAGTCGATTATCATTTTTCAGTGTCGGGAAATTTTTAGTCACGCTGCCAAGTGCCAGATCGTATTTGATAGGTACCGAGCGAGAATCGGATTGATACCTGAAATATGAGTTTCCATAGAAAAGCTTATAGCCGGTTTTGACATGTATCCACGACCACCGTCCGGCAGGGGTATAACTTTCGCTATCGAGACTGGTTCATTCTCAATTAAAAAGCTCTCAATTTCGCTGATGGGAAAAAAACAGTTGAAATCAATAAAAGCATGACAGCCTTTTATTTTTTACTTATTTATACAAAACTGTCCACATAGCTGTGTTTGATATTAAAAACATCCCAGGACCAGTGCAATATCCAGCATTACATGGTGTTGCACTCCCAGAGTAAGGGAACAATTCATCCATAATTACTCCCACTCCGCGATTTTCAGCCAACGCTCCCCGCGACAGTTTGTGCGACCGCATATTCTGCTTTGCTTCTGATGGAGCCACCTGAGGGGCGTTCCAGGCCCTTTCTTGTTCTTGGCCCTGCTTCTTTATAACAGTTTTGTAATATACTGGGTTATAAGTGATACCAGAGCGGATTTTCCCTTCCAGTATTTGCATTTATATCCGTTCGAACCAGTGGCCGCTGACTTTTGGCTGCCAGTTTTTGCGGGCGAAGGGGAACTCTTGCATTGCGAACATCTCGGTGGGCCCTGGTGGTTGCCTGTCCGAAATGGAACAAGCAAGCTTGCTCCTTTTCGGACATCTTGACTTGAGTAGAGTTTGCCGTGGTGTTTGCGATGCAGAAGCAGCCGCAGCCGTTGGCTGGTCCTAGGAAGGTCACTTTAAAAACGTCTAGCCAGCATAAGCTGGGAACCACGCACCGTGCATGCGGCGGCTCGAACTAGAGCGTGGCTTTTTGCTGAGCTCATTTTGACTCTTGGGCAGCCAAATTTTCCCTGATGGCATGGCTGACTTTGCCTCGTTCTTTGAGTGTCCTTCAAATAACATACGAGGCACTCTGACATGTCCACAATAACATGTCCGGGCACTCTGAGTTGGAGCTGTTCAACCAAAATACTTTTTTGATCGTTTGCTTTTTCCGCCTAAAATTTCCGCCCAATTGCGGGCATGCTGTTTCTCTGGGGGAAGCCATGCTGAGCGACAGACAATTTATAGGCATGCCATTTTACCAGGGCATTTGCAACTTATGCATCCTTTCCAAATAGTCTCATCGGTAATACAACGTTAGCCGACGTAATTGTGGCTCATATATTTGTGCAGATATTTGGTTGTCACCCGTTAATCAATATGCTGAATCGGCACACTGGAGTAGAACACATGCAGAGACATTTTGCATTTGATGGCACGGCGGAAAATCATTTTAATCTCTCTGCTCCATTTGGGTGAATGTGTGCTATGTGAATGACTGTGTTCTATTTGAATGGCTGTGTTCCATTTGAATGGCTGTGTTCCATTTGAATGGCGTGTTCCATTTGAATGGCTGTGTTCCATTTGAATGGCTGTGTTCCATTTGAACGGCTGTGCTCCATTTCATTGCCTGTTCCATTTGAATCCATTGAATTGGCCTGTGGCACGTGCAACACCGCTTGTGTTTGCTGTTGGCAGAGGCCTGTGAGACTGCCACGATGCTGCTGTGGGCGCTGTTGCTGTTGCTGATGTCGCTGTCGGTGGTGTACGAGGTGTCGCCGCGCGGCCGCTACTGCCTGCGCCAGGCGGTGCTGTTCGGAATGCCGCTGGTCATCGGCAGCCTGGTGACCCCGCTGGGCCTGTGGCGGCCCTGCCACCCGGCCAACTCGCTGCTCTTCGTCACGCCGCTGAAGCTGGTGGGCTGCGTGCTGGGTCTGCAGTGGCAGCTGCGAGGCGAGACGCGCCTGAAGAAACACTCCGCCTGTGTGGTGGTGGCCAACCACCAGAGCGCCGTCGACGTGCTGGGCATGGTGCAGCTCTGGCCTAGACTCGGCTCCATCGTCTCTTTGATCAAGAAGGAGGTCTGGCTGGGGTTTCCGTTTGCGCTGGCATCCTGGATGTGCGGTCAGATCTTTATCGACCGGTCTAACCCGGCGCGAGCTAGAGAGTCGCTGAAGGTCGCTGAGAAGCGCATGCTAGACGAGAAGCTGGCGGTGTGGTTCTTTCCAGAGGGAACCCGCAACAAAGCCACCACCGGGCTGCTGCCGTTCAAGAAGGGCGCCTTCCACCTGGCTGTGTCGGCGCAGGTTCCCATCTACCCAGTAGTCTTTAGCTCGTACCGCTCGTTCTTGGAGCCAGCGCGGTGGAAGTTCGGCCCGGGTCTGGCCGTGGCCACTGTTCTGGAGCCGGTGGAGACGACTGGGCTGACTGCCGCGGATGTGCCGGAGCTCACCGAGAAGGTGCGTCGCCTCATGAGTGAAACCTTCGCCGAGGTGGCCCCAGGGGTCGCCTCACAGTGCCCTCTTGATGAGGCAGGGGATGAGTGCGCGGCCGGAGATGCCGCCAAAATGGTGAACTGATGTTTGTCGCTAGATGTAGGGGTGGGGCAAGGTGACTGCAGTCATCTCCAGGTGTGTGTATTTGATCAGTTGTGACCCATGAACATGGGCTTGGATGTATACTGAATGGTTTAACAGTTGGCGCGCCTTCAAGCCCAAATAACAGGGAAGGCGCGGCTCATTGGTAGAGCCCCTCCCTCCTGAGCCCCAGGTACCGGGTTCATGTCTCGGCAGAGCCTCTGAAAAACTTGATCTGATCACCCAAATTCCCTTCAAAAGGGTGGGAGACGTTTAGCCCCGGCAGTTGGTGCGTCGTTAAACCCCAACAATTATTAGGTCTAAATAACTGACTTTGAACTGATGGGCCTTAGAAGGTAGGCGTTTTAAGTGGCTGTGATGGTAGGTTTTTGGCTCGTCAAATATGTTCCCATAAAGCTTCGTTATTTTTATTTTTAAATGATAGTTCACTTAGATATGTTCTTCAAGTTCCGGTTATGAGTTCATGAATTGTGTTTTCGTGCGCAAAGTTTAAGCTAAACAATATGAAAATTTCAAAATTGCCTGTTAAGTTATTGGAATTGCGAGCTTCTGAAGCTGAGCCGAGTGTTGGGCTCGTCACTGAGTGTTCTGTCAGCTCTACTGCCCCGTGCACCGGAGAGCACCGTGAACAGGTCTAGTAGAATATTCTAGTCAAATGGCCATACTCTGACTGTCCAGCAGGGTTCAATTTAAAGGGGTTCACCCTGAGCTGGGTTATGAGCTGGGCTACCCGCATGAGTTGGGGTCGGGCTGGCGTTGGGTGTCAGTTGGCAGGAAATCAGTTACCTCGGAGTTATGAGCTGCCTCAGTGCGCAATATGTTCGTATCTACCGCTGGATTGGACCAATGGGCTCGTGTACTCGGCTGTCTGGTACGGTTTTGCCTCTCGGTCGTAGTTCGTTTCTAGAAGAAGGACTTTGGGGTTAGTTGGTGCCAATCGTAAGCAAAGGCATTGCACAGTATCGTAGGTTGACAATGTATTTAGATAGAATACAATATTTTCATTGGATATCAGTTATTTGACTGTTTTGTTTTGCAAAAGAATTCTAAACGCCATATGAGTTTCATGAGCTTACGTAAATGTTCCATTCACAAAATTTGAAGGGCTGTCCATTTGATTCTTGCAATTGTCCGTTCTGCTTCACCATATTTTGTCTGGGTCGTGCCATATTTCGTCTTGCTCGTGTGTGTAGTAGTAGTGCGTACCGGGGGCCTTGGTATCGAGGCTGCCCGCATACCCCGTGTAAATGGGTTCTTGGTGGCTGTATTTGTTCGTGATTCTATCATTACATCATTTCATAAATAATGTTCAAAATCAGTCACAAAAATGAAGTAAAGCCAAAATCAGGCAAGCTGCTACAGTCCGTCCCAATTGGCTTGTTTCGGATCTGGGTATGGGTCTTCTTTATACGCGTACAGAGTGTCGTGACGAAATATCTCTGAAATATAATACTCTAAAATATCGAGTTTCCTTCCAGAAAATGCAAACGAAATGTTACACCGACAGATTATCGTAAATTGCACATGGGTATCTAATTACGCGGCAGAATGTCTCAACCAATCACAATGAGCCAGCCCACACTCACTTTAAACCCGTTGCAGCAAACCCCTTACAGCTTGATATGCTCCAGATTGTGTGCTGCACCCAAGTAGCACCTCCATTTGGGGGAACTGCATTATCCCCCCCCTCTGCAATCCGCCACCACTGTGTGCAGTGAACTGCAATACACCTGAACTGCATTGCATGCATCTTTACTATCAAAAAGAAATACCTTGTTATATGTGGAATAGAAGAGAAAATGTGATGACGTGGCAGTATTGTTTTTTTATATTGTTGGCAATATTGTTTTTTTACACAGAGAGGTCAAATATCCCCAGAACATTAGCGGATCCAGGATTGCCAATCGGGGGGGGCGCCATTCGGACCAGGGGGGCCACTTTTGACCGAAAAAAACCTATCAGGTGGGCGCAAAATCTTATCGGTGGGTACCGATTTTTGCATTCTGGGGAGTGATATTTCAGGGGGCGCCATCGACTTTCAGGGGGCGTCGAGGGAGTCACGTTTCCCCCTTTGCCCCCTGGATCCGCCTATGCCCCAGAATGTCTCAAGTATGTGGAGAATATTCAAGTGTGCCATATATGAGTTTAAGCGGTGTTTATGACGTAATTTAAGCTCAAAACAATATTTTACATGTATTCATAGCGCGAATAAATGTCTCATACTACTCACAAATGAGTAAGGGAGTAGAACAGTACGATAAATTCGTAAATTGAGATTTTCTGCGAAAAATATATTAATGACATCACTCTATATGGGTGTAGCATGCATTTGGTTCCCAAAAAATTATTTACAGAAATATTTTTGGTTTCTGGTTCCGATCTTGGGGTTTATTTTACGCTATCTGGCAAGTACGTTTTTCAAGGTGAAGGATTGATGAAAATGTGCATTTTTGAGGGACGGAAAAAATAAATGACACATTTTACACCAAGTATCGCTGATGCCATAAACATTTAACATGGATGTAAGATCAAGCAGCATGTTATATAAAACCTTTATGAGAAAATACCACTTTCTGTCGCCCAAAAATGAAAACAGCTGAAAAGATGTAATGTTAGAGCTGCAAATTAATGACGTCACTTTGACGTAGTAGTACGCTGAGTGATTGTTATCTGGTTGCCTTTAGTAGGAAGCCATCATTTCTTAACAGGTACTACAAGTTTATTTTAGTGTACCGGAGAGTCTAAGAAGATATGGTGAAAAAGCGCGAAGGAAGGGCCAAGAAAAGGCGCCTGTGCCAGGCTCGAGAATAGCCTGTTAACATTCACAGCTTCACCTTGGGACGGAAACAGTTTCGGCGTTTCAGACGTCATAGTAATAAACATTTTAGCAGCCGAGATAACCATATCTGTAAACTTTGAATTGCTAGAGAAGACAAGTCCCCCTCTACGGGAGATTGACCGGTTAACACGTGCCCCCCCCGAAACCTGACCAGTCCACGCGGTCACTGCTCCATCGCAGTGGACGACTTGTAGGAGGACGTGTTTGGGTTGGTTTGGGGAATATAGGACAGTGTTCACTACCTAAAGGGTCATCGAGAGTGCTCCAAGAAACTGAGATGGGAGAGTGGGGGAGCAGATAGAGAGATCAATGGCCGAGAGCGGGCCAGATGGAGGGGTAAGGAGCTGTTTATAGCGCCTCTGACAGTGTTTATCGTTTCTGACAGTGTCTATCACCTCTGACAGTGCCTTTCACTTCTGATAGTGTTTATTACCTCTGACACATCTTACGTTGTTTATCGCCTCTGACAGTGTCATGTCAACCCCTGACACCTTTTAACCCGCGCCCCACCGGGGGTCCGGCGCCACCTTCGCCCCACCGGGGGCCATCGATGCCCCCCTCTAACTCCGAAAATATGGGGGCTAGCGCAAACCTGCAAAGTGCATTAGAAAGGTCGCGTGAATTCAGTAAGAAATTACTTCACATGTTTAAGCGCTCAGGTCAATGGTTTGACCTCCAGAGGTCAAGAAAGGTCACGATAAGCTATTTTCACTCAAATATGCAATGCGTAAGAAAACTGGGCATAACTCCTATGCCATTAGAGCTATTGGGATCTGGTTAAGTACATGTGATAGGAAATGGTCAGACCTTTTTCCGCTATGTGAAATGTAAAGACCTCCCGCCGGTGGTTTGACCTCCAGAGGTCACCTCGTGACCTAATATGACCTGAGGTCACGAAAGGTCAGAAAGTGACCTTGCCGTATATCAAATGAAAGCCAATGACGAGACAAACACGATGGTGTTTGTTTCAGCGCTCTAGCTTAATTAGGTCAAAAGTTATTGTCAAAATACTGTTTTTGACCCCTGATGACCTTGGATGACCTTGGAAAAGTCAAAGGGCAAATATGACGCGTGGGATCCGTGAAAGGGTGTCCAAAAACGCTGTTCTGAGCAATTTTAGCATTTGCAACCATTTTTGTGGCTTTTAGATCATGAGACAGCTTTTCCCCATGCTTTTCCAATGGGAGAGGTCGCCTCGTGACCTGACCTCAGGTCACGAAATCGAAAAAATCCCGGATATACACGTTGTAGGCCCTGGAAGGGTCATGAAGTGTAGCAAGTTTCAAATCGATCGACTGAGAAATGTAGCTCTTATAGAACTTCAAAGTTGAAGTGAGGTGACCTTGGTTGACCTCGCCTGGTGACCTTGTGACCTCCCTGGTGACCTTGGTTGACCTCGCCTGGTGACCTGACCTTGGGTGACCCGGGGTAAAAATTTTCAGGGATGGTGGGAAAATGATTAGGTGAGAGATAAAGCCCTCAAACGCGGTGCTGCGTTTCGTCGTTTTTCTGCTATCTCGAAAAAACCTTGGGGGGGCCATCGATGGCCCCCGGTGAGGCGAGGGTTAAAGGTGTCTGTCAGCTCTGACGCCCCTGGCAGTGTTTATCACCTCTGACTCTTCTGACAGTTTTTATCACCTCTGACGCTTCTGACAATGCTTGTCGCCTTTGACGCCCATGGCAGTGTCTATCAGCCCTGACTCTTCTGGCAGTGTTTGTCACCTCTGACAGTTTTATCACTTCTGACGTTTCTGACAATGTTTGTCACCTCTGGTACGCTTGACAGTGTTTGTCACCTCTGACGCCCCTGGCAGTGTTTATCACTCCTGACTCTTCACGGTTTCCCGACGCTTCTGACAGTTTTATCACTTTTGACATTTCTGACAATGTGTGTCACCTCTGGTACTCCTGACAGTGTCTGTCACATCTGACGCATCTGACAGTGTCTGTCATTTCTGACGCCTCTGACAGTGTTTATCGCCTCTTATGCCCCCGACAGTGTTTATCACCTCTGACGCTTCTGACAGTGTCTGCCACTTCTGGTACTCCTGAAAGTATCTGTCACCTCTGACGCTCCTAGTACAGGGGCGTCTTTTTCACCTCTGACGCTTCTGACAATGCTTATCACCTCTGACGTTTCTGACAGTGTCTGTCACCTCTGATGTCAGTGACAGTGTCTTTCACTTCTGGTACTTCTGATAGTGTCTGTCACCTCTGACGTTTCTGACAGTGTATGTCAGCTCTGGTACTCCTGACAGTGCCCGTCACCTCTGATACTCTTAACAGCGTCTGTCACCTGCTCTCTCACCATGACGCCCAATCGTCTCAGAGGCGCTTTATTAGCATCCATATTGGCCAGCAGGCGGCGGCATCGGTTCGACATTATGTCAAGCCGGTGGGCAGGAAAGTGGCCGTCGGCCCCTCACGCCGCTTATTGCCTTCCGGCGGCCGCATCCTCCGTCTCACAGCTGAGAAAAGTCGGCTGTGAAAGCCCAGACAGGCTGCCCGCCTGTCCGCTGATATTGATAAAAGTCGCTCTGATTTTTGATAAGATAATGAGGAAATTATTTGCGACTTGAAAGCAGTCAGTTTGTCGGGGAAGTTTTCCAATATTCTAAACTCATCTTTCATATGTGATGAAGTTTGCATATTATAAGATGATAGCTAACAAAGAACGGGCATCCACATTGTGTTGCGGTTATTTAACGCGCGCAGCGGAGGGGTCCTAAAGTGTCCCTTCCCCTGGCATCTCCGAAACCAAGAGGGTTACAAAACTTCTCGTTTCGAGGTGGCTGGGGGCAATTCTGATCCACAGCATAGGCAATTTTCATTGACATTTTCAGGGTCGAACGAGGTCGTAAAAGTCAATTCTGGGCCGTGCTGGAGATATTTTTGGCAATACCGTGATTATGCAGGAAAAAAAAAACGAGAGTATACTGAAAGCAGTCAAAGGTCATAGAGGGAAGGTCTCACCCAGTGTCCTTTTTAGAGCTTGAGGTCAAGGTCATTCAAGCTCGCTGACCCACGGTGGAGAATGCGACATATTCCCATAAATGTGCAATATAACTGACACTATAGCATCCTTTAGGCGGGAAATGAGTTTTCCTGTGACCAAAGACCTGTGACCTGAACGTGAACATTGAGTAATCTTAACTACGAAGTGAGCATAACATACGTCATACTGAGTAATGTCATCTGACTGAAGCACTGGGAGTAACCTTGGAGTTGCTTTGATAACCTTGACCTGTGACTTTGACCTTTACCCTCATGTGAGGTGACCTTGACACATAATCCCTATTATATGGTGTTATTTCATTACCTCTCGCTCTACAGGGGAGGCTAACTGGTGTGACTGAGATTGCGACAGTTTCAAAATTTAGAAACTGTCGCAATCGAACAGTCGCATGTCATATGATATACATCATGACTATACCAGGTCAAGCTTGGTCAGACCGTTGACCTGGGTCAGGTCAATTTTTTTAAATTTGACTTGGCATAACAATATTATATATCATTCGATTTGTATTGACGGAGGATCGCAATGGTGCATCATCTATGGCTGCATCTTGCTTGGTTTGGAAGATGTTAGCGAAAAAGGAAACGCCCTTATGCATTGGAGGCTATGGACATTCCCAAGAACGTTCCCAATATTCAGTGACCTATAGCTCCCTAGGCTTTGACCTGACGTGAAAATCACTGCCACTGCAATGAAAGAGCAACTCGAGAGCTTTCGAATGGTGTTAAATGTTTCTAGCTATCATAGTTTCTGAGATATATGATGTTTTCTTAGTACAACTCCTATTAGCGATTTTGACCTATTTTGCCCTCTGGTGACCTTGATATTGACCTGTCGAGAAAAAGACCAAGTATTTTTGATACCATTTTTGAAGAGCTTTTGATTGCCGTTTTGCGCTTTTTCTAGCTCTCTTAGTTTTTGAGATCATGGGGAGTCTTTTTTAGCCCACCCCCACCAGGGCGAAGGTGGCTCGTACCCGCCACCGGGGCAAGGGTTAAGCTTGACCTATGGTAATCGCTAAGTGAATTTTTCTCAGCGTACTCATTATTTTAGCTCTTTTGTAATGAAGAAGTTTTAGGCACTAAAAACATATCAGTGGTGATTTTTAGTGGTGCATTGCATTGCATGAAGTTATTCCGAAAGGTCACCTGCGCAGCTGATGCCTCTCTCCTTCAGGCTGACTTGCAAAGGTTGTGCGAGTGGTCGAACTCCTGGAAACTAAATTTAAATCCGGCCAAGTGCAAAACCTTCACCATGACGCTAAAAACCAGGCCTCTAAAATAAACCTATTTTATCGGAAGTACAAGTTTGGAGCAAGTAGAAACTATTCGAGATTTGAGAGTTGTTTTGGACAGAAAACTCACTTTCGGACCCCACGTCTACGGCATCATCATGCGAGCCGATAGGGCCCTCGGTGTACTGATAAGACCATTTCAAATCGTTAAGAGTATAAGATATTTCAACGTCAAATCAATGTTTGTATCCTACAATGCTTATGCTCGATCTGTGCTGGAATACTGCAGCACCATTGACACAGATCGTATTGAGCGACTGCAACACAAATTTTTGCTGTGGATCAACTCATACATCCAGACACAATTACCATCACTATCATACTGTGACTTGCTCAGGCACTTCAACCTCGTTTCACTTCGAGCGCGAAGGACACAACACGATCTCATGTTCATTCGCAGTATTTTCAATGGTAGGATAAACTCACCGTTTTTACTTCACTCATTTTACCTGTGCACCCAGCGCGAGCTTTTAGACATCAGACACTTCTACACGTTCCATATGCACGGGTGAACACCATTAAGGAAGGACTGTTTGTGAGACTTCCCCGGGTGGTAAATGCTTTTATTCAACAACGCCCGGGAACTGACCTGTTTTACGACACCCTGAACTCGTATCGCCAAAGTGTCATATCTTATGTCTCGTCATTGTAGTGGTTTAAGCTGTGAGATGACCGAATGTGCTGTTACTGTTTTTGTAGTATTTTACCCACAGCATTGTTTTATTTTAGCACGCTGACTTTATCCTTAAATGGGGTGTCCCGTGGATGATTGAGCAAATAATGAAATAAATGAAATGAAATGAAATGCATGGGACTGGTTCAGAGTTCAAAAGCACTCCCTAGAAGTGAAAGTAACTATTTCAAGTGTCCACATAATTTAAATAGACTTTTCATAAGCCATTCTGAATCATTTACGCCAATTTAATGAGTTTTTAATCATCTGTCACTGCTTACACCCCTTTCAAGGTCAAATTAGTTCAAAGGTCGAAAAATTCAAATCCGTATAGGGAGAAAACATCCTGTTCAGTGTCCTTTTCATACAAATTGACTATTCGTAAGAAATTATGCATCATTTACGCCAAGTACCTGCTTCATCATCTGTTATTGCTTACACCCCCTTCAAGCTCAAATAAGGTTAAGTTTCGAAAAAGGTCAAGTCGATATAATATGCAAACCAACTAGTTTAGTGTCCATCTCATTCAAATCAACTATTCATAAACCATTCTGCATCATTTACGACAGGTAAGTTTGCTCCTTCATCTGGTTCTGCTTGCCCCCTTTCAAGATAAAATAAGGTCACAGGTCGAAAAATGTCAAGTCCGTGTCAGACGCAACTCAAATAATTCGGTGTTCATCTCATTTAAAAAATACCGAATTGAAACACGCATCTGTAGTCGTTATTCAACACAGAGTTATCATTGAGGACACGCAAAGACTAATCAAGGTCATTGAATGTGAAAGAAAGTCATGCAAGGTCTAAACTGATAAAAGTGATCCTTGAAGGTTGGAGGATAGTATTCTGGGCCAGTTCATGAGCAAATGCTCCAAAAGAACGATGAGAGACAGGAGCATTCACATGAAAACGGGCACAGGCACCCAAATGATCCCAACCTGCTTCCACTCTTGAGGTCATAACTCCGTGACAGTGAAAGGAAGGAACAATTTTTTCTCGCAAAATATGCACAATGAATGCCCCAGAGGCTATACAACATTTCAAGACTCTAACTTAAGAAGCTTGTTTTCAATTCTTGAAAAACTTGCGGAGGGTTGCAACAACCCCCCCTGTAGGTGCAAGGCTTATCACACCCTGTGGAGTTGACCAGAAAGAAATGGGCTGAAAAGTTCATGGTGCCCCCTTAAATTCGGACGTTCCGCCGTCACTGGCATTTACCATACCGTGAGTTACGACGGCACAGCTCCATAGTGACACCTAGCGTCATGTTTCGGAAGTGAAAAGTAGTACATGTAAGTGCCATAGAGGAAAGGCAGAGGTTTTAGTAGTTTCTGGTTTTGAAGATCTCTGTCCATGTCGGAGCGTTTGTTTATTTCTTTGTGGCACATGTTTGCCACGTAAGGATGTGTGGGAGGGGCTGTGGACCGACCCGCCACTTTTGTACCATTTGAATTGAAGTCTGCGTGCGTGCAGGGCCGCCAAAATCTTCAGGTACATGGTTATACCACTGGATGATTATGCAACACAATGAATTTGCAATGCCATGATATTCTGTAGTGCTAGCGCGTGATATTGTCCATGATTTGCTACGCCAAGATTTCCAACACCGATTTGTAGCGCTAGAGCGTGTGGCTTTCTGTTTTTTGCCCGCTAGATTTTGATTTTGTTTTGCCTTTGGTTTTGCAGCAACCGTCTTCCAGACCTGCATCTGTGACTTAGAAATAAATTGGTTCAACCTCAACCAATTTTGGAGCAGCTGAGAGTAGCATGGCACAGAGGCAGAAAGCAAGCGGGGGACGTGTTCCTGAATTTTGGAAACTTTTGGGCCAATTAGTCGCATGCCTCAACAGTTGCTGAAGATTTCAGAAGCAGCAGCAGTACCTGACTCAGGAAAGGAACTCCTTTTCATAAAGAAAAGTTCAAATGGTTCATTGCTCAGATCAAGATGGACTAAGCTCATGTTGTATTGAAGAGTCAGTTGTGCTTTTGATAATATTGTCTGTCGTTGCAAGGACATTTGTTATGGCAGAATGTTGTGCTGAAAATCAAACAATTTTTGTTGAAGATATGAGTGCCCCATCAGTATTGCTGGATTTGTGAGTACGGACTTAGCACGCTAGATACTGCATCTTCTTCAGGGCTTGCGTTTTGATATTGGCCAGCATGTGCTAGTGTTTGCCAGTATTTGCTTTGTTTGTGAACTGGTTATCTCTTATGAAATTGCCATAACAGTTCATTTTTGTGATCAGTGGTGATTTTCAGGGGATCTTTCAGGTTGTATAACACAGGTTTGTTTTGTCGCTACATGTGATATCCAACACACATCTCAGGCAGGATATTCTCATGCTCATGAAGTTTCAGCCTGCATCATGATTAGGGTCTGCCATTCTTAATTGGTAGGCACACTGGGTTGATGAGTGGGTGCACATTTTGAACATGCAGTGCTGTTTGCAATTTTGTTGCATTGTTTTCCTGTGGGTTTGAAACATCATCAGCTTGGTAAAGTAACTTTCATCTTTTGGAACTGCAGCACATTTCCCATGCATATAACTGATTAAGACTGACAAAGGTCTATTACTCCATGAATTACTTGTGAACACTGACTTGTACCCACTGCACAACACTTGCTTGGTCTCATTCTTGAAAGATGGATTTTGACATTGAAGCCATGAGGGCCGAAGACCTACGACAGGAGCTTGAGAAGAGGGGTGAAGATACAAGAGGTACGAAGCAGGTGTTGAAGGAGAGATTTGTGCAAGTTCTGAAAGAAGAAGCCATCAGTGCAGATGGGATTGGTGCGAAGACAGATAATGTTGCAGGCAACACAAGTTCTGTGAGGTCAGCAGGAAGTAAATCAACTGTTGCTTCAGAACGGGTTATGGAAGCATCCAGGAGGGCTGGCCTCTTGGCAAAAGCTGCTGCTTTAAAGAAGAAACATGAGTTGGAACTTCAGTTAGAACAACTGAGGAGAAAACAGGAAGAGTTGATGATTATGGCAGAGCTTGAAGAAAGTGAAGCCAAGGAAAGAGTGCTTGCACAGTATGAAGATGGTGCGCTAGCTACAGGAGGAAGTGAAGCACCAATGAAGATGAAGTCTGAAGTTGAAAAGGCTAAGGTCAAGCAAGAAATTATTAAAGTGAAGAAAGCTGAATCTAAGGATGTTGAAGCCAAAGATGTAGAACATGAAGAAACAAACATGAATCGAGGCACACACAAGAAGCTTGGTCAATGTGCTGTATTGCAGCCATTGGAGCTCCAAACCTTTGACGGTGATGAGGGAAGCTTTCTTCCATTTCTTGCTGCCTTTGAGTCCAATGTAGCAGCCAGGTTGGATAGTGACGAGGAAAAACTCCTCTATTTGTTGCAACTGACAGCTGGGAAACCACGAGATATTGTCTCAACATGTGTGTACCTGAAGAATGGGTATGAGGAAGCGATCCGCTTGCTCAACAGACGGTACCGAAATCTTACGAAAGCGAGACTAAGTCTCACAGAGAAACTCCAGAAGCACCCTCAGATTAAGTATGATGATGTCGAAGGCATTGACTGCTTCTCAATCCTTCTGCGGGGGTGTTTACAATGCCCTTCATGCACAGTCAGCTGATGGTCAGGCAGACTCATCAACCATCCTCTTAGTGCTAGAAAAGATGCCTTGGTTGGCAGACAGGTGGCGGCGACAGGTAGACAGAATCGAGAATGAATGTGAAGAACAAGCTGGACTCAAGGATCTGGTTGAATTTGTTGAAACCGAAGCAAGGATAGTCAACAATCCCACCTACGGCAGGCACAAGCTAGCTCGTGACAGAGCCCCAGAAAGAGAGGTGAAAAGGGCTGAAACAAGGCCACGTGCCGGAGCATACAGAGGACCTGCAGTGTCGGCAAAGGCTCTGGCAGGAAGCGTGAAGCCACGGGGCACCCAATCAGGGACCTGCATGTTTTGTGGCAATCAGCATGCAGTTGCTGGCTGCCCAGCTTTGACACAGAAATCTCAAGAAGAGAAAACAAAGTTTGTCATGTCTAATGGCCTTTGCTTTGGATGCCTAACTAAGGGGCATAGAAGCAGAGGCTGTAAAGAGCGACTCACATGCAGCAAGTGCCAGAAGTCCCACCCAACTGTTCTGCATTGGGACCTCCCTGCAAAGCCGTCATCTCATCAGGCCATTACAGCAGGCCACTTGGCCACAGACTCAGGAAGTGGTGGCAAGCTGAACATAGTGAAGGTACTTATTCAGTATCAAGGCAAGACGACAACTACAGGAGCGTTTCTAGACAGTGGAAGTACTCACAGCTTTGTGACAAGTGACCTCTTAAGAGAGCTTGATGTCAAGACAAATGGCAGCACATCCATGCTTGTGTCCACCATCAATGGTGAAAAAGAGGATGAAGGGAAGTTTGGCGACAGGCTTGACTATAAGAAATCTAGACCAAAACCATGCCTTGGATTTACCTCCGCTGTATGTTCTTGACAGCATACCTGTGGCATCAGAAGATGCTCCATCAAAAGAAGACTTGGACAAGTGGCCCTATCTAAGTCAAGGAGGAGTCACCATCGACACTCTCGAATCTGGTGAGCGAGTTGGCCTTCTGATAGGCAGCAATATTGCATCTGTGATGGAGCCCATCCAGGTCATCCCTAGTCAAGATGGGGGACCATATGCCATACAGACTCGCTATGGATGGATCGTGGGAGGAGCATCAAGGACCGGCACACCCACGGTGAAAGTGAACAGAATCAAGCTTTTGGAAGAACCCCAGCACGAGTTTTTCGAAAACTGTGCTGACACGAGAAGAGGTCTGTCCGTGGAAGATGTCATGTGGTGCATGAAGGTGGAGTCCTCCTGTCACAAGGGCAAGGATGGGTATGAAATTGCCCTTCCTTTTCGACATGGGACTCCCAAGCTGGACAACAATCGCATGATTGCTGAGAAGCGACTCAGCCTGCTAAAGCAGAAGTTCTTGAAGAACCCTGACTATGCCAGTCGGTACAAAGCAGAGGTGGACAAACTCATCACTCAAGGACATGCAGAGAAAGCCCCAGTCCCATCAGATGACGATGGTGAACACACACGATGGTTCCTCCCCCACCACGGAGTCCAAAATCCGCTGAAGCCAGATAAGCTTCGTGTCGTGTTTGATTGCGCCTGCAAGTTCAGGGATGTAAGCCTCAATGACGAACTTTTGCAGGGACCGGACTTGACCAATCCTCTGGTGCATGTCCTGACCCGATGGAGAGCCGAACCAGTCGCCTTCAAGGCGGACATAGAAGGGATGTTTCTGCAGGTGACTGTCCCGAAGTCACAACGCGACTACCTTCGCTTCCTCTGGTGGCCTGATGGCAACTTGGAACGTGAGCCTGAAGAGTTTCGGATGACTGTGCACCTGTTTGGGGCTGCATCATCACCAAGCTGTGCAAATTATGCCCTACATCGCACAGCAGAGGAGTATGGCAATGACTTTGATGCCGAAGTCGCAAGAACAGTTCAAAGGAACTTCTATGTAGACGACCTACTCAAGTCGAGTCCAACTGAGGAGTCCGGCGTCGCGCTCGCATGCGACGTTAAAGAGCTCTGCAGTAGAGGTGGATTTAACCTGACCAAGTATAGCAGCAATAGCATCAAACTACTGGAAGCAGTTGGAAGGGAAGCTTTGATAAAACCGCTGAAGGAAGTTGAACTTTGCACCGTGAACCTTCCAGTGGAGAGGGCTCTGGGTGTTCTGTGGGACCCACAGTCGGATTCCATAGGTTTCCAGGTTGACGTAGAAACCCTCAAGAAGAAGCCTGTCACCCGGAGAGGGATGCTATCGGCTACAGCTGCTTGTTATGACCCACTCGGCATTGCAAGCCCTTGCATTGTGCAAGGCAGGATGCTTCTTCAGGAGCTGACTCGTCTACGGATCGGATGGGACGAACAAGTCCCGCGGGTAGTCGCCAAGAGGTGGATGCGGTGGCTTGATGGACTGTCCCAGCTGACGAAGTACCGGCTTTCACGATGTTTCGCGCCCTTTGGCTTGTCAGCTGCAGCGCATGTGGAGCTTCACCACTTTTCAGACGCAAGCCTGCAGGGGTATGGCACAGTATCCTACGTGCGGACTGAGAGCAAGAGTGGTAGCGTTCATTGCTCGCTGCTGTGTAGCCGGGCACGCGTGGCTCCAGTGAAGCCCATCAGTATCCCTCGGCTCGAACTCACAGCAGCTAAAGTCGCCGTTGAAGTTAACATGGACATGAATCGTTGCCTGGACATGCAAGTCAACAAAGTTGTCTTCTGGACGGACAGTACAGCTGTCCTTAAGTACATAAACAATGTGAAGACCAGGTTCCATCTATTTGTCGCAAACCGGCTGGCAGTCATCCATGATGGGTCGTCAATGGATCAGTGGCGGTATGTTCCGTCAGATGAAAACCCAGCAGACCTGGTGTCGCGCGGGGTCGACGGCTCCAGTTTGACGAAGAATCCCATGTGGAGTGCTGGACCTCGTTTCCTGCAAGAGTCTCCAGACGCGTGGCCCACGCATCCAGAGATGGAGGAAGTTAGTGTTGAAGACCCAGAGGTCAAGAAGACGCAGAAGGTCTTTGCGACAAAGACGACTGAGGATGACAACCCAATGGAGAAGCTCATCAAGCACTACTCCTCTTGGAATCGATTGAGAAATGGGGTAGCCTGGATTCGTCGCTTAATCAGGAAGTTGAAGGACAAATTAAAAGGCTTTGCCACTGCAGAATCACCTCTTCTCAGTGTTAAGGAAGTCGAAGCAGCAGAGAATGTTATGGTGAGGCACGTTCAAAAAGCTCACTTTCCGGAAGAGTTGGAAGCCTTGCGGGCTGGGCGCCCTCTTCGTCTTGACAGCCGGTTGAAGCATCTGAGTCCCTTTTTAGATAACGGCCTCCTAAGGGTCGGAGGAAGACTAACCAACTCGAATCTCGACTGGGCTTCAAAGCACCCCCTGATTCTTCCAAACAGGAACGAAGTTGTAATGAAAATCATCGCTGATGTACACCAGAAAATTGGTCACCAGGGCCGCCAACATGTTTTGTCGGCGCTCAGGTCAAAGTACTGGATAATGAAAGCTAACAGCACTGTCCGTCAGTGCCTGCATCAATGTGTGAGCTGCAAGAAACTTCAAGCTAAACCTGAAGCTCAGAAGATGGCTGATCTACCCGCCGATCGTGTTCAAGAAGGCCAACAGCCGTTTCAGAGGACGGGGGTAGATTACTTCGGTCATTTCTACGTCAAAGAGGAAGGTCAAGGGTAAAAATGTACGGCGTCATCTTTACCTGCCTCGCGGTCAGAGCCGTCCACTTAGAGGTGGCATCTAGTCTGTCTGCAGATTCATTTATCTGCGCGCTTCGTCGCTTTATTGCGAGACGGGGAAACGTCCGCTTCATCAGATCCGACCAAGGAAGCAACTTTGTAGGTGCGGAAAAGAGATGCGAGATGAGTTGCAGCTCCTAATGAAGAGTGACAGCGTTATAAAGAAAGAAATGTTAGCTAGAAATATTGAATGGCGCTTCAATACCCCAGGCGCATCCCATCATGGAGGCGCCTGGGAAAGGCTAATAAGAAGTACCAGGAAGATCCTAAACGCACTTCTGAGGGAGCAGTCCTTCTCAGAAGAAACTCTCCGCACCGTCCTTTGTGAGGTGGAATGTGTGATGAACAACAGGCCACTCACTCCAGTCTCGTCGGATCCGAGAGATGACGTGCCTCTCACTCCGAATCATATTCTGCACTTGCGCTGTGTGACGCCGCTGTGTGAAGAGCTTGATGACCGTGATCTCTGTGGGCGGAAAAGGTGGAGACAGGCTGCGCACCTGGCAGAGCAGTTTTGGCGACGGTGGAGGAACGAGTACATGCCTCTTCTCCAGCAACGACCGGGACCAGCTACCCGAAGCCGGAAAAATATCAAGACGGGCGATATTGTTGTTCTCGTCGATGACTCCGTTCCCCGTGGAATGTGGCCGCTCGGGCGAGTAGAAGAAGCGCTGATGGGATCGGATGGTCTCGTTCGGTCCGTGAAAATTCGTACTCGCAACAAGGTTCTCCAGCGGCCAGTTACCAAGGTGGTAAAGATTATCGAGGCCTAAGAATGGGGCACGCATATTCCCTGGTTTCAGTCCCTGGGCACCTCAGACCACACATAAGCACACACAGCATGACTCGCATAGTTCATTGCTTTTCGCTGAAAGCTTTGAGGCGTTCATGTTGCTTTGGTTTGTGTTTCAGCGTGATATGTAGAAGATATTAAGTTGCTTGTTTTGCTCCGCATGGTTGATTTTGATGACTAGGTCATCAAAAGGAGGAGGGTGTAAGTGCCATAGAGGAAAGGCAGAGGTTTTAGTAGTTTCTGGTTTTGAAGATCTCTG
Organism: Lepas anatifera; assembly: GCA_034440635.1. NCBI lineage: Eukaryota > Metazoa > Arthropoda > Thecostraca > Lepadidae > Lepas > Lepas anatifera. The sequence goes on along the minus strand of JAOTON010001528.1, from coordinate 1,144,937 downwards.
TCCATGTCGGAGCGTTTGTTTATTTCTTTGTGGCACATGTTTGCCACGTAAGGATGTGTGGGAGGGGCTGTGGACCGACCCGCCACTTTTGTACCATTTGAATTGAAGTCTGCGTGCGTGCAGGGCCGCCAAAATCTTCAGGTACATGGTTATACCACTGGATGATTATGCAACACAATAAATTTGCAATGCCATGATATTCTGTAGTGCTAGCGCGTGATATTGTCCATGATTTGCTACGCCAAGATTTCCAACACCGATTTGTAGTGCTAGAGCGTGTGGCTTTCTGTTTTTGCCCGCTAGATTTTGATTTTGTTTTGCCTTTGGTTTTGCAGCAACCGTCTTCCAGACCTGCATCTGTGACTTAGAAATAAATTGGTTCAACCTCAACCAATTTTGGAGCAGCTGAGAGTAGCATGGCACAGAGGCAGAAAGCAAGCGGGGGACGTGTTCCTGAATTTTGGAAACTTTTGGGCCAATTAGTCGCATGCCTCAACAAGTGCAAAACCCATATTTTTATTATTTCACGTAAAATAAAATTTGTAAATGTAAAAATTTTATCGCACGAATTTATAAATTTCACTGTACTGAGGGCCAAGGTCACCGTTAAAAAACTAGGTCACGAGGTCATGAGGTCAAATTTTCAGAAGTATAAAAATTTAAGATGACCAAGCTGAAATTTCCTGAACTGTGAACAAAAAAATAAAATATCGTTACGATCATTAAAAAAATGGCAAAACTATAGGCTTTCAAAAGAATGCCTACATGCTGATCCCCGAAAAATGCCGGAGGCTATATCTGTCATACAAAATTTTCAAAAAAAATTGACGCCATGGTTAGATTCTACACTTTTGAAACCCCCTTGGCACCAATTTTGAAGAGAATAAAAAATAGAAGGGTTTTATTTTACGATATTTTGGTCGATTTATGGTGGAATGACCCAAATATAAGTCTGGCTTTGAAAGCTTAAAAGTAACAACAAATTTTATCTCTTTTCAAAATTACTTCACCAATCGGCATGCTCCTGAATTCTTTCAAGTGTTGTCAAGTAGCGTTTCCGGCTGCGAACTGTTCTCCGGCCAACTTGGAAAAATTGGTGGGGGCACTTAAGGACCCCCTCCGCTGCGCGTGTTAAGTTCTGTGCGGTTCGTGTCTGCAGGTCTTGCATCTCACTCCTAGATAGTGCCGGACAGTGGCAGAGACAAGGAGGGAGGGGGGGCTAGGGGGCTCAAGCCTCCCCCTACGAAATTTTAGAATTCCTATGACAGATGCTTAGCTAGAGGCTGTTTTGAAGCAATGGCAGGGAGGCTCGAACCCCTAGCCTGACCCATCTCCATAACGTCTTAGATCCTCCACTGACGCAGGACATTCCTGTTGGATCTGTGACAAGCTTTGTAATTGGGCAGCTGTGCCTGTTAAGAGTGGCCCTAATGAAATGAATAAATCAGGCAGATGCTTAAGAAGTGGACAGAAAGAAGGATAATAAATCAAGCTTCGGGTATGAAAGAAGGGGAACGAAATGGTAAACAGGGTGCACAAAAGTAAGGATATATATATATATATATATATATATATATATATATATATATATATATATATATTACATTTTATAAACACAAAACCTTAGCGTGTAATAAGTGGAGATATGTCTAACTACTCACACGGATACCCCCTATGTTTGCGCTATACGCCTGTGATTTAAGGAGATAGAGTGCCTGCAGGTATGATTGTATCACCTATTTGAATCCCATAATTAATGTAACAAGATGTGAGAAATTATCCTCAAGCAGCTATTTGAAATGTCTGCTACCTTCTGCTGCTGCCCAACTCAGTAATACACTATGTCAATAAACTGAAACATGTGTCAGATACTTCATCAGTTTGCAAATAGATGTTGAAGGGAGCATTTCAGAAACAGTCTCCCGCCCATTCTTACCTCGCAATATTTTCCAGAAACCCCGGAAATAGTGATTGTACTACAGGGTATACGGCTTTATCAAATGTTTGCATATGAGAGAACTTATGACTCAGACTCAGACTTATGCCTCAGACGGTCAATGGCATTGGCGACTGCAATGCTGGCACGGAAGTAACTCCGTCGGTGAACCTGAAAGCACGAAATCTTTAAGCAGGCTTAGGCAACCTTATTCATAAATAAACTATGTTAAAATTGATGCTAATCGACCAGGAATGGACAGGTAAAAGCACTGACCTAAGGAATTCTGAAAACTGTTTTCAAAAGTGAAACAACCTATAACAGATGGCCCCCTCTGTCTTTGGAAATGACCAATTCACCGGGTAAGCTCTGCTTCCACAGATGACCAATTTTCCGGGTCATCTCGTGCCCCGCAGATGACCAATATGCCGGATAGCCAGCACCTGTGCAGATGACCAGTGCTCCAGGTCGCTGCAGCCGGCAGGCCCTGCAGCTGAGACTGGCTGAGGTAAAGAGCTCGGATCGATAGGAAGCCGGGCGTGCCCTGCCCCCTGCCGGCCGGCACTTCACCGGCCACCGTCTCAGTCCAGGTCGGGCGCACCCTGACAGAAGGCTTTCAACAGGCTTTCCAGCTCATCTGATCCAAGCAACTGACAGCAGAGCTAGTCCTCTCAATTATGCACGGCATTATTCAGATTAGGGCTAGTCCTCTCAATTATTCACAGCAGAGCTAGTCTGTTCAATTGCTCACGGCATTATTCACAGCAGAGCTAGTCCTCTCGATTATTCACGGTATTGTTCACAATACCGGGGTTCAATTGGTAGTCCTTTTCAATTATTCACGGCATTATTCACAGCAAAGCTAGTCTGTTCGATTACACTGGTGACCAGTGTAATCGAACAGACCAGTGACTGGTCAACAGCCAAGATGGATCCGGCACGTGAGCACCTGTTTCTACCTATTTCTATACCGCCGCTGATTTCAAATTTAGTAACTGTTTTTTTGCTATCGGACCTGGTTTCTTCCCCAGAGCATACCTGGTGTATAGCCCCTACACTTTCCACACACTGCCATGAGCCTAACCTTCTGTGGAAAAATGTAGATAAAGGATGTGAAGAACCCGGATTATCTACACCGAGACAATGGAGCTTATCACTATACATGTGAATTTATTGCAACGGAAGATTACCTCGCATTCAATTGCATGAACATTGTACTTTGAACAAGGCTTGCGCTCGGTCGCACAAGCTCGCCGGTATTGTAAACCGAGAGGTGACGTCGCAACATTTTATGATGAGGATTTTATGTCAGAGTCACCTCCCTTGAAGGTCAAGTCCAAGTCAAAAGTCACAGGTCAAGGTCGTACCACAATTTCAAGGTCATTGACCCAAGTGGCTTCGGTCGGATGACGTCGCCTATTATGACATACATTATGCTATGACGTCATAGGCTAGGTCACTCAATCTTGAGCTCAAGGTGCCAGACTCGAGTCAAAGGTCATAGGGTAGGGTCAAACCTGATTTTCCTCCTGACGGCTTCCATAGTGCTAGTTTCACTATACGTTATAGGCAAAATGTATTTTTTTACGTTAAACGTCAATGACCTTGAACGAAATTGATCAAAAGTTTTCCGACAAAATTACCTCAGACCTTTCCTCCATTACTTAAGGTCACTTTCTCTCCATATCTGGCTTCTCATGGCATAATCACGGCATTTTCCAATGGCTACCCCGCACATGAGTTTGACATATATGGCCTCGTTTTACCCTGAATATATTGACCTTGGTCTATGAAAATCGGGTTTAGGGTAGGATACCCTGGCCTCCACAAACACCCAAACGTTCATTTTCCTAGACCTCTTGGGTTTTGCACTGTCAATGTCACTTATGTCAAGTAGGCTTGCACAAAGACGACACACAGACATACTGGATCTCAAAATTCTGATCTGATACGGCATTTATGCTGCCAGATTCGTGTTCAGCACCACAAGTTACCATAGAAAAGGACTATTTCGTATTGGATCCATGACAAAAAAAAAAATTTTTGTTGACCAGTGCTATTCACGTTAAATATTCACAGTAGAGCTAGTCCTTTCAGTTATTCTTAGCGACGTGTAAATATTCGGACGTTATAGTCGCGCGCAGAAATGCTTGCCTTTCATGCAGAAGGCCCCGGTTCGAATCTGATCCGTCTCCTGTTACAGTTTGTTTGGCAACATGGTTCCACGCCTTGTTTGCATGTATGAACCGATAGCTGAGACGGGACACGCCTCACCTTTTTTTAAAGTTTGCACTCTTTAAAAACTTTAAAAACACCAGATCCATTGTTGTCTAAATACCCCACTGGATTTCTCCCTGGACGCGCCGCTGCCTGGGACGCGTGAAACCAAACCATCCCAAGCCCGCGTTCTGCAATTAATCCAGTGGGGTATTGAAACGACAACGGATTTGTGGTTTTTAAGGAATACAAGTTACTGTCAGGAAGAAGTTAGAATTATTTTGCGCAGTAGCCTTATGTTACCACTTGAATCCAAACAATTAATTAACTAGAACGGCTTAAGTGGTTGGACGCCAAACGCCTCATTCAGTATCATACTGCATGCTCAGTACACAAAAGCATACACACTCGCACACCACCACAAATAGTACACACAATAGGCCCTCCACGTAGCACAATACACAACCACACAACACGCCGGTCAGCGGAGCTGTCCCTGCCGCGAATACTCACAGAGGCTGGCCGACTCCGGCTTGCGTACCGGGGGCCAGCTCTGCTGAAAGAGCTGAACATCGGAGAGGACATGCTGTTCAGACCTACTTTGGGAGGCCTTCTATTGGAGAGGCAGTTGGGAGAGTTTGATCGAGGCTAGTTTTTGTTGGTATCGTTGTGCGCGTTGTGTGTGTGATCTTATCTGACTTTTACGGTATACTTTTATCCTTAGTTTTACCTACTCTGTTTTATCATGTGACGTGGAAACGTGAAAAAACACCTGCTTGTTTTATCAATGTGTGCGGACGCCTCTGAATACATTCTGATTCTGATTCTAATTCTGATTCATCGTAGTTTCATGTAAAAAATGTCCTGTAGAATATTTCCAGCAGCTTTATAACTGGCGCGCGTGTGAGCATCTCCACACGGCTGGAAGAGCAGGGTCTGCAGCCCCTCCCTCTTCCCCATCTGACGCCTGGCCTCACACCCCCGCTGCAGCAGTCGCAGATCGCGTTAGCCCTCGCTTCAGCATCGATTCCGATGCTGATGCTGGTTCCATTCTCCTGCCGTCTTATCGCAGCTTTACGGACCCTTATCGCTGTTCAATTTCCAGATTAAACTGCCGTTTCGTGGCTTATAGAGATTTTCCGCGCGGCCGCCGGCGACCAGCCGAATTCCAAACGTCGGTGCCGGCGCGGCGGACGTCGGCGTGAGGTGGTGCGGGTCCACTCAGAGGGTCGGCGGTAGTGCTTAAGCTGCATCCCATCAATATACCGGTGAATGAGATCGGCACATTGGCGAGCACGTCATCTGCCCAGCTGGCGCGCTGAGACGGCGGCAGCCTGGCGGATCTGGAGGGAAGAGATGAACTCAGCATGTATATCGGCCTGTGTGCTAGGGGACAGGACTCGGCATCTGTGTGTCAGAGGGACAGATGGACTCGGCATCTGTGTGTCAGAGGGAAGGATGGACTCGTCATCTGTGTGTCAGCGGGAGAGATGGACTCGGCATCTGTGTGTCTGAGGGACAGATGGATTCGGCATCTGTGTGTCAGAGGGAAGGATAAACTCGTCATCTGTCTGTCAGCGGGAGAGATGGACTCGGCATCTGCGTGTCTGAGGAACAGACAGGCTCAGAAGGTATGCCAGATCGTTTGATAGAGTCGGCATTTGGACCAGAGGAACAGGAGGACTCGAAACGTGTGTTTCAGAGGGACATATGGACTCGGCATCTGTGTGTCAGAGGGACGGATGTACTCGGCATCTGTGTGTTAGAGGGACAGATGCACTCGGCCTCTGTGTGTCAGAGGGACAGATGGACTCAGTATCTGTGTGTCAGAGGGACATATGGACTCGGCATCTGTGTGTCAGAGGGACAGATGTACCCGGAAACTGTGTGTCAAAGGGACAGATAGACTCGGCATCTGCGTGTCAGAGGGACAGATGAACTCGGCATCTGTGTGTCAGAGGGACAGATGGACTCGGCATCTGCGTGTCAAAGGGACAGATGGACTGGGCATCTGTGTGTCTGAGGGACAGATGGACTTGGAATATGTGTGTCAGAGTAATCAGGCAAACTCGGCAGGTGCGCTTAATGGACTCAGCATGTGCATTCTGTTGTATTGCAGTGCTTACAATGCATGTCTATCCACGACAAGAGACCGAACTCAATGGGACTATTCTTAGACCCGAGTCAATAAAAGCAAAACCAGTGACAGGTAAAAACAGACAAAGGTACGGAGTCACACAGTTACACGAGAGTTCAGACTAGCAAGGTCAGATTCACCACGTATGACAATTCATCATTATAAAAACCCTACTAATGCACTGCATGCACCTTGTGCGTGTTCGGCTTCACCGCCTGCCGGAGTTTTTTTCTCTGGCCCGGTGTGAGGCCACCTGTGGCACCAGTCTGCGGTGCTCTGCCGCTGTGCCACTGGCTCTTCTCTGGCACCAGTCTGCGGTGTTGTGCCATTGTGCCACTGGCTCTTCTCTGGCACCAGTCTGCAGTGCTGTGTCACTGTGCCACTGGCTCTTCTCTGGCACCAGTCTGCGGTGCTGTGTAACTGTGCCACTGGCTCTTCTCTGGCACCAGTCTGCGGTGCTGTGTCACTGTGCCACTGGCTCTTCTCTGGCACCAGTCTGCGGTGCCGTGCCACTGTGCCACTAGCTCTTCCCTGGCACCAGTCTGCGGTGTTGTGTCACTGTGCCACCCGGCTCTTCTCTGGCACCAGTCTGCAGTGCTGTGCCACTGTGCCACTAGCTCTTCTCTGGCACCAGTCTGCGGTGCTGTGTAGCTGTGCCACTGTGCCACTGGCTCTTCTCTGGCACCAGTCTGCGGTGCTGTGTAACTGTGCCACTGTGCCACTGGCTCTTCTCTGGCACCAGTCTGCAGTGCTGTGTCACTGTGCCACTGGCTCTTCTCTGGCACCAGTCTGCGGTGCTGTGTAACTGTGCCACTGGCTCTTCTCTGGCACCAGTCTGCGGTGCTGTGTCACTGTGCCACTGGCTCTTCTCTGGCACCAGTCTGCGGTGCTGTGCCACTGTGCCACTAGCTCTTCCCTGGCACCAGTCTGCGGTGTTGTGTCACTGTGCCACCCGGCTCTTCTCTGGCACCAGTCTGCAGTGCTGTGCCACTGTGCCACTAGCTCTTCTCTGGCACCAGTCTGCGGTGCTGTGTAGCTGTGCCACTGTGCCACTGGCTCTTCTCTGGCACCAGTCTGCGGTGCTGTGCCACTTACTCTTCTTGGCACAGTTGCGGTGCTGTGTAACTGTGCCACTGTGCCACTAGCTCTTCTCTGGCACCAGTCTGCGGTGCTGTGTAACTGTGCCACTGTGCCACTGGCTCTTCTCTGGCACCAGTCTGCGGTGCTGTGTAACTGTGCCACTGTGCCACTGGCTCTTCTCTGGCACCAGTCTGCGGTGTTGTGTCACTGTGCCACCCGGCTCTTCCACCAGTCTGCGGTGCTGTTCCTGGCTCTTCTCTGGCACCAGTCTGGTCTGTGTCCTGTGCCACTGGCTCTTCTCTGGCACCAGTCTGCGGTGCTGTGTAACTGTGCCACTGTGCCACTGGCTCTTCTCTGGCACCAGTCTGCGGTGCTGTGTAACTGTGCCACTGTGCCACTGGCTCTTCTCTGGCACCAGTCTGCGGTACTGTGTAACTGTGCCACTGGCTCTTCTCTGGCACCAGTCTGCGGTACTGTGTAACTGTGTCACTGTGCCACTGGCTCTTCTCTGGCACCAGTCTGCGGTGCTGTGTAACTGTGCCACTGTGCCACTGGCTCTTCTTTGGCACCAGTCTGCGGTGTTGTGTCACTGTGCCACCCGGCTCTTCTCTGGCACCAGTCTGCAGTGCTGTGTAACTGTGTCACTGTGCCACTGGCTCTTCTCTGGCACCAGTCTGCGGTGCTGTGCCACTGTGCCACCCGGCTCTTCTCTGGCACCAGTCTGCAGTGCTGTGCCACTGTGCCACTGGCTCTTCTCTGGCGCTAGTCTGCGGTGTTATGCCGCTGTGCCACTGGTTCGTCTCTCGCCGTCACGGTACACTCTCAGTGACGTCACGGCGGGCTCGACAGAAGCCAACTCTTGATGTGGCTGAACGACAGTGAACAATGCATGGAAATACCGCGACACAGCTCGCGGCCATCCGGGCTATTATGGGAAAAACGACTCCTCTCTACAGTCGCCGCCGCCTCTTTGTACCGTCAAACTATGTTCGTGCAAAACTGCGCACTTCACTCGGAAAAAGTGATGGTGAAGTATGTCGTTCAGTCGTTCATTACTGTCGGGGAAGTTTCTTCAGACTATAGGTTTGCGCAGAGCAAGGGAGGGTGGGACTTCAGATACTTACGCAGAAGGAGGGTCCCAGCGAGAGCGAGCCATGCTGGCAAGAGATCCTGTCCTCGACCACTGCCGCCTCTGGCAGGGCGCGGGAAGTTCTAAAGGTCTAACTTTTGCAACAATCGTACCTGTCCCGGTCCCCACGGGTCCCGTCTTCTGTCGCATGGGCGGATTCCGCTTGGAGGGGTCATGGGGATGGGGGGGTACGTAACCTCTCGTCCCTACCTCCACCCAGACTCGGTGTCGTCCTCAGTTGCTTAACAGCCCTACGATGCGAGTACCAGAGCCCCGGCGATGATAATTTATGCCCCGTCAAAGGTCACTTCATCCAAAAGTGGCGAGCTTCTGGTCCGAATGGCGCCCCCCTTGAACCGGTGTCCCCCGTCCCAAATACGTAACACCGGAGCCGCCTGCGTGATGCGTTGCTAGGAGCTGTCGGTAACGGCTTGATACCGGCGCTACCATAGACCCACCACACAGGTACCGTCGTTACCAGAGACGCACCACACAGGTACCGGCGTTACCAGAGACGCACCACACAGGTACTGGCGTTACCAGAGACGCACCGCACAGGTACCAGCGTTACCAGAGACGCACCACACAGGTACCGGCGTTACCAGAGACGCACCACACAGGTACCGGCGTTACCAGAGACGCACCACACAGGCACCGGCGTTACCAGAGACGCACCACACAGGTACCGTCGTTACCAGAGACGCACCACACAGGTACCGGCGTTACCAGAGACGCACCACACAGGTACCGGCGTTACCAGAGACGCACCACACAGGTACCGGCGTTACCAGAGACGCACCACACAGGTACCGTCGTTACCAGAGACCCACCACACATGTATAGGCGTTACCAGAGACGCACCACACAGGTACCGTCGTTACCAGAGACCCACCGCACAGGCACCGGCGTTACCAGAGACGCACCACACAGGCACCGGCGTTACCAGAGACCCACCACACAGGTACCGGCGTTACCAGAGACGCACCACACAGGCACCGGCGTTACCAGAGACGCACCACACAGGCACCGGCGTTACCAGAGACCCACCACATAGGTACCGGCGTTACCAGAGACGCACCACACAGGTACCGGCGTTACCAGAGACGCACCACACAGGTACCGGCGTTACCAGAGACGCACCACTTAGGTACCGGCGTTACCTGAGGTGCACCACACAGGTACCGGCGTTACCAGAGGTGCACCACACAGGTACCGGCGTTACCAGAGACGCACCACACAGGTACCGGCGTTGCCAGAGACGCACCACTTAGGTATCGGCGTTACCAGAGACACACCACACAGGTACCGGCGTTACCAGAGACGCACCACACAGGTACCGGCGTTACCAGAAACGCACCACACAGGTATCGGCCTTACCAGAGACGCACCACACAGGTACCGGCGTTACCAGAGACCCACCACACATGTATAGGCGTTACCAGAGACGCACCACACAGGTACCGGCGTTACCAGAGACGCACCACACAGGTACCGGCGTTACCAGAGACCCACCACACATGTATAGGCGTTACCAGAGACGCACCACACAGGTACCGGCGTTACCAGAGACGCACCACACAGGTACCGACGTTACCAGAGACGCACCACACAGGTACCGGCGTTACCAGAGACGCACCACATAGGTACCGGCGTTACCAGAGACGCACCACTTAGGTATCGGCGTTACCAGAGACACACCACACAGGTATCGGCGTTACCAGAGACGCACCACACAGGTACCGGCGTTACCAGAGACGCACCACACAGGTACCGGCGTTACCAGAGACGCACCACACAGGTACCGGCGTTACCAGAGACGCACCACACAGGTATCGGCGTTACCAGAGACGCACCACACAGGTACCCGCGTTACCAGAGACGCACCACACAGGTACCGGCGTTACCAGAGACGCACCACACAGGTACCGGCGTTACCAGAGACCCACCACACAGGTACCGGCGTTACCAGAGACGCACCACACAGGTACCGGCGTTACCAGAGACGCACCACACAGGTACCGGCGTTACCAGAGACGCACCACACAGGTACCGGCGTTACCAGAGACGCACCACACAGGTATCGGCATTACCAGAGACCCACCACACAGGTACCGGCGTTACCAGAGACGCACCACACAGGTACCGTCGTTACCAGAGACGCACCACACAGGTAGAGGCGTTACCAGAGACGCACCACACAGGTACCGGCGTTACCAGAGACGCACCACACAGGTATCGGCGTTACCAGAGACCCACCACACAGGTACCGGCGTTACCAGAGACGCACCACACAGGTACCGTCGTTACCAGAGACGCACCACACAGGTACCGGCGTTACCAGAGACCCACCACACAGGCACCGGCGTTACCAGAGACGCACCACACAGGTACCGTCGTTACCAGAGACGCACCACACAGGTAGAGGCGTTACCAGAGACGCACCACACAGGTACCGGCGTTACCAGAGACGCACCACACAGGTATCGGCGTTACCAGAGACCCACCACACAGGTACCGGCGTTACCAGAGACGCACCACACAGGTACCGGCGTTACCAGAGACGCACCACACAGGTACCGGCGTTACCAGAGACGCACCACACAGGTACCGGCGTTACCAGAGACGCACCACACAGGTACCGTCGTTACCAGAGACGCACCACACAGGTACCGGCGTTACCAGAGACGCACCACACAGGTATAGGCGTTACCTGAGGTGCACCAGAGAGGTATCGGCGATAGGTATCCACTTAGGTATTCACCAGATAGGTATGCACTTAAGTGTTTCACGTCAGCTAATTAAGAGATCTCCAGCGTCGCTCCCGTGCAATGTACTACAGGCGCGTACTCTCTGTGATAGGTCTTAGCTATTTAGGGCCCAGGAGTTCCGAAGTATGTCGTATTTGGATGAAGTGCCGTTGCACGAAACCCAAGATGCAAAACCGTCACGTAAATTTATTCGTCTAATATTGGAATAGAAGTGTCCAAATGGCGTATCACTGGCATTAGATGATCAGGAAACGTACTGTTTGCATTTCTTTTATGTATGTGAAATAACGAGCTGTCATTTTTTTTTCCTGATAAGGTAAAAGCAGGCAATATTGCGCATTCTGCAAAAGAACGCAGCAGCTGTTTTGGTTGCCATGCAATCAGTCTTCTGCTGACCAAACAAAACTAAGGTCAGTTAGCGCTTACCTCACGAAAAGTAAAAACATCTGCCTGGTTTTGCGCCTTTGAACGACGTTGAATTATTTTTGATCATAGTTTTCTATTAGAGATTTGTCCGTGCCACATTTGTCCGTTAGAGTTTTATCCCTATCCAAGCCAAAGTGGCATGGAAACCGCGTTCCTGATTCTCAGTTCTATCCAGATCGCCTCATTGTGCATGGAAACCGGATCAATGACCTCCAGACGGGTCGCACGTGCGCAGCTAGTGGGGCGGAGCTCTAGTGTGGTGCGGTGGTCTAGTGGTCAGAACCAGCGCCTGATGATTTGAATGGAAAAAACAATATATCATGCGAGAAAAGTATCATTGTTTTTCTCATTCCCTTGGTGTTCGCCATATCTTACGGCATGAACAGCATGAAGCGTGAAAATGAGGCATCTGAGAGCACCGTCGAGCTGGACCTGGGTCCGGTCCCGAGCAGTTTTAAAGCCACTCATTTGGTGTCAATAATGCGCGCATGCACACCGGCCTACATATTACGTTCTTTTCCGCCGTTCCTTGACGTTTAATAACTCAATGTTGTTTTTCCACTTCTTAGTGGAAGACGGCCAGTCTCGTCACGCTTTTTGCAGAGCGGGTACTACGGAATTTGTCCCTGTCTTGCTTTGAATGGATTAAAATCTTGACTTAAGCCTGGCTCTGGACTCCCTCCGGCGTCGAATACCAGCCTCAATCAGCTCCAAGGAGATTGACTTTCATCCCATGGCGAGTCCTAGAGAAAATTAAAAAGAAATGAATGAATGAATGAACGAATATGCATTTCTTCCTCGTACATGCAAAGGAAAACAACGATGTGAAGCAGAATTGGCACAAAATAAAAAAAACTTAAATCATGGCGCCTCTCCTGCGAGTGGGTTTACATGATCTCACACAATAGGAGTACCAAAATACACAAAATACACAAAGTGCCTCTGAAAATACCCGCCGCCTCGGGTCTTTTAAGGTCCCGCGTCACGTGCACACCCAACATCAGCTTACACCTACGCCGCAGCGTAGGTGTCCGGCATGACAACAGCACGACATATATCAGGCCAAATGGTGATATATGCCGGATATCAGACCTGTCAAGTGCTTTCTGATGAAAACAGAGAGGTGGACGTTGCTTCCGATCCACTACCATGTGTATTTTGATTCATAGTGTGGTATGATGACTATAGAAATGCTCGGCAGATATACATAATATAGGGGAGAGAAAAGGTACATGGCAGAGTTGACAAAACTGACGTGGAAAATGTGTTTTAAATCGACTACGCGGATTTGAGCGGGGACAGAGGCGGCGCTGGTAGTGTCTGAGATGGAGGAATACGGAGCAACCCATGCACGGCTTGGGCAACGGACACGTGAGTTATGAACGGGGTGCGGGAAGCCGCCGACGGAAGCATATATGAAGGGCACCTCCTTATCGAGATTAACCATAGCGAAAGTGCGATTGACAGAGTCGCGAGCACGCACTGCTATGGTACCAACGAGCGCACGGACAGGAAGGAGAGAGCGCGCAGCTCATGGAGGAAAAGGTAGGTAAAGGGGTTATGGTGGGATACGGGGTCCGTTCGCTTGTGAACCAGTGACTACCAGAGCTGGTGGTACTCTACACATGACAATTTGTTAAGGCTTTTAAGATTGTGACAACAGCAGACTGCTGGCTGTGGTCACTACAGTCAGCAGGCAGTCACTATCTCCAGAGTATGGGAGTATAAAGAGGAGCGTCAGCAGAGACTTCTCAGCTTTCTGGTTAGTCACCATTATGGCGAAGAAAACGATATCCCCGAAGGAACTGGATTGCACTTTACGATAACTGAAGACACACGGATGCAGTAACAAGATTTCAATGGCCTCACAAAATTCGGACACCCGAGAGTCCGTAGTGTGACTTAAATAGGTAGTTTCCATACGTGATATGGAATCGCTGAAGAGAGCGAGATGAGTTCTCTGCACACTGCAGGGAAGAGGCTGACATGCTTCACCATATTCTTCTGCGGTGCCTGACCCGGCCTGGAATTCATCTCCGATCCTCTGAAAACATACACGGGAATTCCAACGACCTGCGACGCGGGGACGTGGTGGCAGCCCTAGCAGCTGCCTACCATTTCCTTCAGAGCCACACAGCCACGCCCCGGCGCAGAGCCGGGATCGAGGGGAACTGAAGCAACAAAAACCAGAGGAGAGTTTGATAACCCGCCGGAGTGTACGCACACCCACCGTAGCCGCTTCACAATGTAGTGGGCGGAAACCACTTATTAAGGTCGCCTGTCATCCGCCGGGCTGGGAGCATTGGTCAGATGGTTCAGGCAGCGATCGGTCTGCGCTGCAACAGGCCACCCCGCATCGCCAACGAGCCACCACCAGCCTGGAAGCTGCAGCGGTGTCCTGGAATAGGAGAGGAGTAGACTCGGTACCAGAGGGGCGACCCCGTCACTGGGCTCACGACTGGTGGTTTAAAGACCGAGTGGGTGAGGTAGTGAGAAAACTGTTGGAAAGAAAAGTACTGAGACATTGCAGTACAATTAAACAGAGAGCAAGAAGAAGGTAGGCCTGACTTCGGTCCTTTATTAACAGAATATGACGTCTTTTTTCTAGTTGTAGTCTTGTCTGTCTGTCAAAAAACAATTTCAGTCAGCGAGATAAAATACTAGACGGCACGTCTCGCGTTGCGAGAGATTACGGCCAAGACAGCCTGCCCGACCCAGCAGGGTTCCTCTGTTGTACCTGCCACTCATAACACAGGCATTGGTAGGGGTGGTTACCCGCCCACCCTCGAGTTCACTGAGTTATACAAGACATATTCCAGCAGTTTTATATCGATGACATAGGGTCAGGTACAAGCCATGTCGTCTCCATTGAAAATAGATAGGAAAAATTGTTAAACACAATAATTTGGTAAGGGTGATGGTAGACTATTAATTTTGACGGCATCGGTTTTCTATCCTTGCAGTTCTAATGATATGCATTTTGGCCTAATTTGACGTTGGCCTGACCTAGGTCAGGTCAAATCCTAGATTTGACATGATTGACCTATCGAGGTCATCTTATATATCATTCGATTCGGCTTGCTGCGAGGATTCCGATGGCTTACATAGTTTTGCTCTATGTTTACCAGTTCAGATGTTGACTGAACACTTTCATCTACATGTTTTTTCTATGCTGGCATGCCTTGACCACTAGTGAACTTAAATGTGACCTGACTAAAATATAGTACAAATGTTCTCTATAGAGAATTGAATGGACTATCCAATACCGTTTACCGTTTTTCGCTACCTAGTGGGGTTTTTGAGGTCTTGGGGGATGGGAAGGAGTGGTGTATATGCCAACTCTAATACCCCCACCCATATGGGGCACCCTAATACCGACTCTTGGGGTCCCCTGAGATTGTCTTTCAGGGGGCCCCTGAAACCGGCTTTCGGGGGCCCTGAGACCGACTCTTGGGGGCCCCTAGGGCTAACTCTCGAGGGCCCCTGAGACTGACTCCTCGGGGCCCCCTGAGACCAGCTTTCGGGGCCCCCTGAGGCCAAGCTCGGTGGCCCACCGAGATCAAGCTCAGGCCCCCCTTCCTGATGTTTGGTACTCCGGAGCATTCGATACCGATGCTCGGGGACCTCGGGAGACTATGCTCGAAAGGCTTTGAGACCAAGCTCGGGGTGAGACCAAGTTTGGGGACCCCTAAGGGAAAGCTCAGGACCCCGCCCCCCGAGACCACTGCTCGTATTTTGCAGTGCATAAGGTCAGCCCAAAGGGGGTCCGCGGACCCCGAGGACCCCCTTGGTTACGAAACTGATCCCAACTATCCGGATCTTAGTTGATAGCATTTCCTGATATTTTGAACTGCTTTATTATTCATTTTCAATGTGTAAACAATGTATATCTACGCTTTGTTACACTGTTAAAGGGTCAAGAGTCAAGTGAACCCACACCAGTAACACCTACAGGGTGTTTCAGAAATAATGATATTTTTTCATTGATCCTAATAAGGCTATACATATGTCACTGAAGTACGATGGGCATATCAATCGAAAAAAATTTCGGGACATGTATGATTATGGGTATTTTGATAGTTATTTGTTTATTTTTTACTAGTTGAAAGAAGTATTAACAATGAGTTGAAAATGCTGGATGCTTTGCCTTCATCGAACATTTTTGTAAAACGTACGTGCGTATCACATGGCAAATATCAAGACAATGGCGCTGCAAACATTACATCGTCACTGCAGTACATCACAGTTCACACGCCCATATCCTCTGGTAATGAATTCTAAAAAAACATACCTCCCAAGCTTAGGAAAGCTTTAGTCCAAGCAACCAATCCCCAATTGGTCCGAGTAAGCAATCCCCAAATCTCTTGTTCTGTGGTGGACAATGAGATATTTTAAGCTGTGTTCACCGCATCCAGTCCCTCATATGGAAGGCGGGAGAATAGGGTAGGCCAGATACCATTAATCTTATAATATTAATGAAGCTATTGCTTTTGATATGCATGCTTACGTGACCTTTTCTCCTGCTAAAACCTTTTAAAGTGCTGCCAGTTCTGTTTGCGTGAATTTAAACCGAAATATATTTGTCTTGTATCATTTTTCGAGTAAATTTTAAATGAGGGAAAATACTTTATGCTAATAAAGTGTTGTTTTTCTTCTTTAAAAATGTCCCACAACTTACCATGAAAATGAACGTTTTTTTTAAAAAAAACTTTGAAATATTTTAGCCCTTTTCTGAACACTTAAAAATATCATTATTTCTGAAATATCCTATATAAAACATGAGCACTCAACACTACCTCTCAGCGGTCTATGATCCCCTTGTTTCTTCGTGGTGTAATTTACAAATAATGAATTTAGCCGACAGCTTTGCCGATTGAATGCACTGTAAGTTTGAATGTAAACATCTAACCAGTAAACTATGAAAATACCCTATGAAAAACACCTACTGATTAGTTGAGCATCCCAAAAAGATGTTTTCAAGGTCCCGTTCATTTGAAACGTACTGTCCTGTAGTCATGCTGCACCGCATTGCGTTTCGTAAGTATATGAAAACTGTGCCGCACTACATATCCTGTAGCTATGCTGCGCCGCTGAGCACACTGGGTCTGGCAGGCCCCAGCTGTTTCAACCTTGTCAGATCCTCATGTCTGAGAATGTCTGTTTTTATCCTGATGATATGTTACATATTCCCTGAAATTATGTTATGAAATATATTAGCATAGCTCATACATTCCTTGAAAAACATTACCGAGCGTCTTAATTGAGCCCTGCATCCAATAGCAAATATTTCCTCTCGTTGCAACATCTAGTTTCCCTAAAACAAAAAATTCTCACCGCTCCCCTGTTCGGCAGAACACGGTTGTGCCACGATGGTCTCATGGCAAAGCTCTTCGCAGGATTTTGAATGGAACATGTATACCGTAGAGGATGTAACCTTGTTCATATTCATTGGCGGACGCAGTGGGGGGGGGAATTCTGGCCATGGCCCCTGCAAAGCGCTGGAGGGGGGCCAAGCTATCTTTAGCCCCCCCCAAAACGTCGGATAAATTTGTGAAAAAAGGTGTTTACACTAGGTCTGTGGAGCAAAAATATCTTCGCTCCCCCCAGGAGAGTAATCATGTACTTGGAGAGGTAGCTTATACTAGGTCTGTCGAGCACCCAAATTGCACGTCCCACCCCCACCCCCCAAGGAGGAGAGGCAGACATGGGTTTGCCCCCCCAAAACTGGGGTCTGCGTCCGCCCCTGTTTATATTTCGCTTATACAAAGCCGTGCAGCTGTATATAGGAAACGTATCATGAGCGGAAAAGAGCCCCTTCCCGGAGCTTTCTGTTCCCTGTTAAGCGATGTTCAGGCTGGATGCGTAGCAAAGACAAAGTGCGACCTAATTCCGCAGTGCTCCTTGCTCTTTGACAGACGTGTCATCCTGGTAGCTCTTTTTGAATTTTCTTCAATATTTTTGCAGCAGTGCGATCCCTTACAGCCCTCTTCTCATATGCGGGTTGTGTGGTTGCTTTTCCATTCTAATCTAAAATGTTGTGGAGAGTTGTGGGAATGACCTAGGACCCTAAAAAGATGATACAGATGACAGTAAAAGCGCTAAAAGATTGGTAGCCTAAAAACCCAAAGTCCAGAAACTAAAACGTCTAAACCCTAAAAAGCCCAAAAAGGCTAAGTCAAGGTAAATATAAAGAAAAAAGCGTGGGATGAGGTAAATGCAACTCTCTCTCTCTCTCTCTCTCTCTCTCTCTCTAAATGCAACGTTTCGGTCTTAGACCGTCGCCTGACGACGGTCTAAGACCGAACTTATTACTTTTTACTTTTAAGCTTTTACTGTCATCTGTATCATCTTTTTAGGGTCTTAGGTCATTCCCACAACACTGCGGTTTATGACACCCTATCTCCAGCAGGCCTTCCCAGAACTTACTAAAATTTTGTAGCACTGGGCCAGCACTGGCAGAGGCTCGACACAAAAACGTCGGCGCGTTGGAAGTGTTATAGTAGTCGGCGTAAACCAAATGGGTTAATTTCAGGGAACGGATTTGCCGCGGGTGTTGTCTTTCGGTCCACACGCGTGTGCACAGCACACATGTGGTGCGGAAACGTGCCAAATTGCCACAACTAAAAAGTATTATTTTACAACGTCGCAAGTAGTCCTATACCTACAGGCCCGGATACATATTATAAATGTCGGAATAAGGAGGCCCGGTGACCCTAGGAGTAAGAGCCTCAGAGAGTCACAGCCCCGGTTAGGATCTCGGCCGTCCAGCGACAGCAATGCAAGCTGCAGAAAGGACGAGATCACGCTCTGTAGATTGTGATTGGGACACATCCACGCTACGCACGCTTATCTTATAGCTAGTCGTGTCCAGAAGGAGTGCCCGCTATATCTGGTGATAGACTCATCGCGAAACATGTGGTGAAGTGTCTGTCGGGACCGTGAGATAGGGAGGCCTCGTCGTTATCTGCGGGGGTTTCCTACACGGGACTCGCTCCTGGGGGAGCATCGTACTGTTGAGGTCACCCGCCATACTGTTTCAGCTAATATATGAGAAATCGAGGAGACTAGCTAATCGAGGTTTATTGTTTCTGATATAGTTTTATGCGTAGATTCCAGATATTTCATCCGCAAAATCCTTGTTTGGCACCGTTTTCTGCAATTGGAAATTTTCCGTTACGCTTTCCTGTATCTTGGTCAACATCCAGAGCATATGCTGTCATATTCTGCAGCATAAAATTTGATATCTTCCAAAATAGTTTTTTGCAAGCAATGCAACTGTATCATTTGAAAAACTCCTGGACGGTCACAGTACCCGATATTCGAGCGGTGAAGTTTTGCAAAAATCTAGGATTGCATTCGGTAACGGTGACACAGCCATGCATCAATCAGAAAAACCCTCACCGAAAATCCTTGAACGCCACTTGGAAATATGTGTAGTTTTCACCATCAACGAAGATAGTTTTACTCGATGTTGTGCTGGATATTCTCCGAGGGTCTCCGAATACACGTATTTTCATGAAAACTACTATTGGCTCCAACCATCACTTTTGGCGATCCACTGGCCTCAGTTAAGGGACCCAGGATCAGAGCCTGTGCCCATTCCTGGCCTAGTGACCGGGGTGGAACCGGCGAACAAAACAGACTGTTACTAACCAGGTGTGAATGCTGCGCAACTATGGAGGGTGGCACGTCAATTCAAGCGCTTATAGGGATGCATATTTTGGGCAATAAATTTCATCCTCGATTGTGAACTTCTGATGGGAAATGGATGAAAAACAAATGTGTGGTGTACTCTTGCAATTCTACGAAATGCACATTTCACTGAATTTACTGTCTAAAGATAACATTATTCCATATTCAAATGGAAGTGTTCTGCATGAAACGCATCTACTAGCTTTACACCTCGGTCGCTATCATTTAAAGGCCCGACACCCGCCCCCCCCACTCAACTGCTGATCAGAGATAGATAAGCTCGGTCCGCGTCCGGCCAGCTGCGGTCTCTGTCATTGGTTTCTTGGACATGTTGCGTCTGCAGTCAGTTTGCCGGAGCTGGATTTACGAGAACTTTAACGCTGTTAAAAATGGCGAGGATTTGTGTGATGTAATTAATACAGCATGTTAATTCAAAATCTGGTTAAGCATATCTCGCGTTAAAAACGCACACAGATGCTTCATTCAATAGAAAACTATGCATTTGTCCGGAAACAGCAGGCTGTCCGCGTTATCTGCCGTTGGATTCTGTGTTAAGACTGTTGCAGCCTCCTGTCAAAGTAAAAGATGCCACAATAACCATTGAGACATTTGCTTTAAACAGTTGTATTGTTTGCACTTTGGCGATTCAGAAAATACCAAATATGAACCACTTTGTCGGATATTTTGGAAGGAACTAGAGTCAAGGTGTTTTGAAACAGAACTGATCTTTACAAAAAGGTGCCAAATAGGGGTTTGCATATTTTTTATTTGGAATGTATGCAGTAACCTGCATCAAAAACAATAAAAATCACAATTAGATGGCCTTCTAAATTTCTTATACATCAGGTGAAGCAGCGTCGGCATAATGCATTATCTGGAGAGCATTGACTTTAATGTCATCTCCTCCCTTTGTAGCCGTTATGGTGTCTTGTATAAAATCTCCTCACTTGCCTCTGGGTACGAGGGTTAAGTCCTATTTACTATTTTACACCCATCTGTTATTTCATCTACCTGTTTTGGTCTTATAGAAGACGATGTAGCCGCGCCTGGACAGGAATTCTATCTTTTTCACTATACATTTACTTTTATTATTGTTACGGGCATAAAATGAACTCTGTATTCGGAGCGCCTTAAAACACCAAAAGTTATAATGGTGATGATAATGGAATAAGTAAGTAATTGCGGGTCTGCCCCCCCACTGTTTGTAAAAATTCCCCCATTTCATTCAACACGGGGGAAAAGATTGAAGATATCAAGCAGCAGACTCGTGAGTAGGTCAAGTTCGTCTTCACCGGCCCTCCCTTGCAGGGACGCTGGATTCGATGGCTGGAGCTTGACACCACATTTGTTTTAAAGGCACACCGGAAAACTGAGTAAAATTCCGTAATGTCACCGTTTACCACTGATTTGGAGAAAAGATACAAACCTGGCTGCGGTCATGCGAATCAAAAGAAAATTTCAGCCCGCCTCACGATGCATTTATTTTGCCCCTTTAAGACGACCTAAAACGAAGGAAGCTAAAAAGTTAGAAATACCTACGTTTTCTGCCTATCAACACCTTTTCTTAGGCAATGCCTGTCAATACCAATCTGCTCGCAAGCATTTATCTCTGGACGGTGGGTGTGCACCCATTTTTTCAAAGTCGAATTATGTGAGTTGGGGAAAATTTCGTAAATTCGACTGCACGATAAAATGGTAATGATTTTTGTGAAATTTGCTGTTATACAATCCTCTAGCACATTTCCTGCTGATGAGATGGACCCTATTGAAAGTGCCTCCCCCCCCATTAGACGAAAACTTTTCGCCGTCACTGGGGCCGGGACATGGATGAGCCTTGTTCCAAAAAGTCCCACCTCTGTTTGGGAGCGTCGGCGCGCTGTCGGCCACGCAGCTGGTGCTGCCATCTGTAGCGGAGACTTCGACAGTCGTCGGTTCGTCGCGCCGCCCGCGTTAGTACTAGTCGGAGGCCGAAAGCGGTTGGGGGAGGTGTCGCTGCGCTCGGCGACGTTTTACATATCACCTGTGCATATCGGTGAACATGTGGGAACTGGCTTAGCTGGGCACGGAATTGGTGGTGTAGTTGAAATGAAGGGCAGGGTTAGTTATAGCTGGAGGGTGCTGCCGCTGCTGGGATTGCTACTCATCGTCAAAGTTGAAGGTGGGTCCCAGTCTCCGTGCATGTCGCGCCGTGTTTTCGGAATACGTATAACTTTGGGCTTATGAACTGCATTTTGCTGACGCCATATTGCATCGAATTAGACGGGGAAAACTTGCAAGACCTAGGTGTGTGAAAGTCATGTAGGGTGCTGGATAAAAAATGGTTGAGTTACGAGAAGTCGAAGTCCGATTGGAATTTCCATAGAGATCTACTATATAAAGTTATAGTAGATCTCTATGGGAATTTTAATGCTTTAGCAGTGCTTGACCAATTTCTCTTGTTTTTGTGTTAATGCACTTTGGACCAATAGTTAAATATTGATGCTACTTCTCGCTTTAATCCACTCGTACCATATGTATACGCTGAAAAGGTAAGGGGTGGTCGAAATTATTGCATGCTAGCTGCCATTCTGAAAAAAACTGGTGATTTTAATTTTCCAATGGTATCCGTTTGTTGCCGCCATTGGGTTGTGTGACCGGTGCTGTTCGGTTGTGCACCGGCGGCGTTCTGTGGTGTGACCGGCGCTGTTCGGTTGTGTGACCGGCGCTGTTCGGTTGTGTGACCGGCGGCGTTCGGTTGTGTGACCGGCGCTGTTCGGTTGTGTGACCGGCGCTGTTCGGTTGTGTGACCGGCGCTGTTCGGTTGTGTGACCGGCGGCGTTCGGTTGTGTGACCGGCGCTGTTCGGTTGTGTGACCGGCGCTGTTCGGTTGTGTGACCGGCGGCGTTCGGTTGTGTGACCGGCGCTGTTCGGTTGTGTGACCGGCGCTGTTCGGTTGTGTGACCGGCGCTGTTCGGTTGTATGACCCGCGCTGTTCGGTTGTGTGACCGGCGCTGTTCGGTTGTATGACCCGCGCTGTTCGGTTGTGTGACCGGCGCTGTTCGGTTGTATGACCCGCGCTGTTCGGTTGTGTGACCGGCGCTGTTCGGTTGTATGACCCGCGCTGTTCGGTTGTGTGACCGGCGCTGTTCGGTTGTGTGACCGGCGGCGTTCGGTTGTGTGACCGGCGCTGTTCGGTTGTGTGACCGGCGCTGTTCGGTTGTGTGACCGGCGGCGTTCGGTTGTGTGACCGGCGCTGTTCGGTTGTGTGACCGGCGCTGTTCGGTTGTGTGACCGGCGCTGTTCGGTTGTATGACCCCTGTTCGGTTGTGTACCGGCGCTGTTCGGTTGTAGACCCGCGCTGTTCGGCTGTGTGACCGGCGCTGTTCGGTTGTGTGACCGGCGCTGTTCGGTTGTGTGACCGGCGCTGTTCGGTTGTGTGACCGGCGCTGTTCTGTTGTGTGACCGGCGCTGTTCTGTTGTGTGACCGGCGCTGTTCGGTTGTGTGACCGGCGCTGTGCGGTTGTGCGACCGGCAAACTCGGATGCTGGTTGGCGCTGGGCTGTCGCCACGGAAATTTACTTTGGAGACGGAGTCCGGACGGGCGATGACGGACTGGGAGGGGGTGGGGCTGCAAATTCTCAGTTTCGGCTGCATATGAAAGACTAACAACGATGCACTTCACCAACACATTGATTCGCGCTGGTAACGGCACCCATCACAGCAGGTACACCCGCAGATTAGCCTATCCACCGACCCCTGAGACAATGGACCAGGTACGGACATCTTGTCTCTTTAGCGAAGCCACATTTTTGTTGAGATCATCGCCGGTATTGCGGTCTCGAACTTGCATTCGTGTCGTAACAGGGTGGCTGTCCTATTTCTCCTCCTAAAATCTCGCAATTCGTAATTGGGAAGAAAAATTACAGCCAGTACGGAAGACAACAATGAGCCCAGACCCAATGAGTTTTTGGTTTTAGAGCGGGAAGTTCCCTATCATCAACAGGTTGAAGACTGACTGGCCCTCTCACTGGTTGCCGACACTTCTGTCAGTGTTGATCACTGAACTCTGAACTTTGAACACTGAGCACTGAGCACTGAGCACTGAGCACTGAGCACTGAGCACTGAGCACTGAGTACTGAGCTCTGAACACTGAACACTGAACACTGAACACTTGACACTTAACACTGAACTCAACACTAAACACTGAACTCTGAGCACTGAACACTGAACTCTGAGTACTGAACACTGAACACTGAACTCAACACTAAACACTGAAATCTGAGCACTGGACTGTAAACAATAAACACTGAACTCTGAAATACTGAACTCCGAGTACTGAACACGGAACACTGAACACTAAACATTAAACAGTGAACACTGAACTCTGAACACTGAACACTGAACACTGAACACTGCACACTGAACACTGAACGCTAAATAATGATCTCTGAAACTGAACTCTGAACTCTGAACAGCTGATGCCGGCCGATTGGCCTAAAGGGGTCGGGGCTTGGTATCCGTGGGCTTAAATTCTACCCCAGCCAAGCGCTGTTGCTCCATAAAGCGTTTTAAGTATGTAGACCATACATAGGTTTAGGAGAACATTTTGACTCCGAAAGTAGTCTCAATCAGAACTTTGAAGATTCTTGAGTGAAATCTTAAGCGAAAGGTTCTCAAAAACGTTTTTGAGTGTAACAGTTGCACAGAGCTGGAGTCACTGTTGTGTCAAGAAGGTTCAAGCGGACGGGGCACTGCTGACATTTCGCCCAGTTAGATGATTTTATTTCCGGAATAGAATAAAACGTTTGGAATACTGTTCATATCAAAGAAGGTTTTGGCTTTTCAGGGCATTCATGACGCATCGTATCTTTCATGGTCGAAAGCATAACACTCGTCAGTAAAGGACAGAGAATCCTTGCATTGTCCGGTTTTTGTTGGCATGACATTTATCGGTTAGAATAGACGCTAAACAGCTGAGGAGGCATGCTTTTAGAGTGGGTGCTTTTTTCGCAGGCAGGTGAGCAGACAGCAGAGAAAGTTTTCCCGGGGGATTTGGCCCAACCCCAATGTGTAACGTGAAGGTTTGAAATGACACCTTTGGCCTTGCTGGAGAATTTCGTGACGGCGATATTCGACTAATGGGCCTGATCAATACCAAGAAGCGGCAAAGGTTATGGTCGAGTGAGTCCATTGTTCGGTTGAACTTCTTGTTTGCATCCAGTGAAAGATGGCCTGCCGGTTGGAAGTTAAATGGCATGGCGCCTGGTGCAGCGTCTTCGTGCTCGATGGAATATTGATCCTGCCGGACTATTTCAGTGGGTGTGCCTGTCTGCTGCCATTGGCTGCACGCTCAGCGATGCGTCTGGCATTGGAATTTACCTCATAATGAGACAGTCGTGTGGGTGCATTCATGCTGTCGTTTCCATTGGATGTATATAGGGTATTGATGATAATTCTGAAGAGTAACAGGAGGGGAACTATTAGGATTTCTCGGGAACCTTTTCTGTAATGCATAGAAATCCGGAGAACCCGCTATTTAGCTTCCCTGCTGATCACCCAAAGTAGTTGGTTTGGTCTCTGAAGGCCAAACACCGACTACGGCTAAAGCATACCCTAAACAACGAAGTATAATGAAACTTTGGCCGGATTCCAGTCGGCTAAAAAAACATGCAGCTCTCACGACAGATTCTTCGGAGGGCTAGGAAATCGAAACCCGTAGCCTGGGCATATTGGTTTTGAATGAGCAGCTGTAAGAGCTTCAAGTCCACTCGCTAGGTATTGTGGACTGATTTCTCAGTTGGATACAAGACTAGCGCTTGTTGCCGTGTGGAATATTTCTGTACCATTTCTGGTTTCAAGTCATCAGCGTCAATGAGGTTTGTAGTATGGGGTCAGCTGATATCTGGGCATGCCCTTAGACACGTTTCGATAGCTACCGATCTTAAGCAAAAAATACCTGAATTTCGGATGGGCTCCCTACAAAGCACCACCCCTCTAATCTCGGCTCGTTCCAGGGTTATTGCGAATAAATGGCTAGGTATATAGAAAGTAGAGGTGGGACTTTCTAGGCCCGGGGCCGGGCAAAAGCCCGGCCCAGGCCCGCGGGCGACCGGGCCTGAAGGCATGATTTAAGCCAATGCCGGGCTATAACGGGCTTCACCAGGCTCATTCCGGGCTTCAACTGAACTGGGACTTCAGTCAATTTTCTGTAAGTTAAATAAGCCTTTTCAGTACAGACCTAGTTTTTCCACTGAAACATAATCTTATTCATGCAC
This sequence comes from Lepas anatifera, assembly GCA_034440635.1. Lineage (NCBI taxonomy): Eukaryota > Metazoa > Arthropoda > Thecostraca > Lepadidae > Lepas > Lepas anatifera. The sequence goes on along the minus strand of JAOTON010001528.1, from coordinate 1,119,297 downwards.
AGCAGCTCTTCAAAATGCATTTATAATTAATTTTGAGACTTTTAGACATACATCAGGAATGTAAAAGCATGAAGCTCTAGCTTTCTATCTGTTACTCATGCCAGGGTCAAAAGCAAGTTACTTAAACCTGAATCAATATTTAAAATCAAATATTGAATAATGCCTACAGTTGCACACATCCATGCCGTACTGTCATCTTATGAATATCCTGATTACTTCAAAATCTTCAAGTCATATATGGGTGAACAAAATATAAATTGTGATAGCATATTTGTTACTTCCATATTGTCAGTATACCATCTCAAAGGAAGTCATTTAACCAATTTGCTGCTAACATATTGATATTAACAATAGCTCTAGCTAGAAAATTCTTTCCAGAAGATTTCTGCTCCAGGTAAAAGAAAATGTTATTTATGGAGCCATTCCCATGTCCTCTACGAAAAATGGTGAAGTAAATATGTCAGGTACAAACTATCTAGTGGGAGCCCATAATTGTCAAATTGGCCTGGTAACTCTAGCTGCAAGAACAAATGTTGATAAGTTTGACCGACCCTTCCACAGCTTCATCTTGCTCTTTCATTGCCCAAAAGATGCAGAATCCACTCAGAAAAAGCTAGTATAAGCAAGAAATAGGCACAAAGAAAACATGTTTTTGATCAAGTACTTAAAACATAAATTAGTCAGTTATGGGGAGATACTGGGAGAGCAGTCAGCCTTAGAAGGAACCTTTGAAATTACACCAAAACATGAATATACTTGACATTATGTGTTGCATTTTCCTTGTGGAGATACTTCCCTGGCCTCTATGAAATACAACTTCTATTATAAACTTTAAACATAACAGCACTTCCTTCCCAAGATACCTTTACTTTACACTTCCCTCCCACCACACTAAAAATGTACAGAAACGTAGGAATACAGAACACAAAAACAGAATATCCAAATTATGGCAGATTCCCGACCTTGAGCAGCTTGTAAAACCAAGCCAGAAAAGCGTCATATATGAAACAAGTGCACAAAAAGTGGCCTATTCTCAGGAACAAAAGAAATGCACCACACCTTTGTGCTTATTTTTTAAATGTGTGAAATTTTAAAATGAATATTAAAAAGTCTTGGAATATTTTCGCTGAAATAAACTTACTACTCTAGTAAATTTCGGTGAAAAATGTTTTCATAAATGCTGCTCTAATGTAGACAAGCACGGCGCTTCAGATACCTACAAAGCGCAAGCCCGTAAAATACAACAAAACAAACAGAATAGTGCTCAAGCCCAAATGGTGATGTGGATGGGATTGAGTTGTTTTTTTGTGTCAGATTTAATTTTTGGTGGAGATTGGTGCAATATTTTTATTCAATGTTTGGTGCAAACCTGTGGAAAACTAGTGGTTCCTTATCAAGATAGTTCTTTATGGCTGGTGGTTTGATAATTGTATATGGCTGATGGGCCTTGTTCATATTGGCCTGTTGGCTTACCTACTTTGCAGACCGGGCTGACCCAAGCAGAACAATCTTTTGACTATCTTCCAAGCTGTTTAGTGACTAAACTAAAAGAAAATGTTCACATGTATCAATTGAGGACAATGTGAAGGATTTTTGGTTCATTCACAGCCATTCCGCCATGATATTCTGAAAAGTTTTAGCTGAAAACTTGTCACTGCTCTCTCCTCTATTCATAAACATTATTGGAACTCAATTGTGAGGCTCGTGCCAGCATATAATGGTTTATAAAAGTGCAAAGATGGAAGAAATGTCTGACATGAGTGGACTTATTTCATCCCGATTCTTATAGCTGCCATGTGCATACCTCTATCTAGAATGCCCTTTGTTTTTATAAGGTGATGCTGGTCATTAACTGAAGTAAGCTTGCATCATAAGCAAGCCATGTTTCATACTGTGTTTTTCAGTATCATTTTCTGCTGAATTATTAAGATAGCTGAGGCTACTGATGCTACATGCACCTTTTTAATATGGTTTTGGGTGAAACCAAAAGTTTTTACAGGATAAATTTGCTTAAAACATATATTTGAAACAGCTTTAAAGTAAATAAATGTTGTATATAGTCGTTAATGGTTTTCCATGATACCGGGCCTTCCCGGCTTGATAATCCATTTCTTCCACAAACCGGGCTTGTGACGGGCTTCTAAAATCAGCTGCCGGCCAGACCCGGGCCCGGGCCTGCAAAATTGCCCGAAACTCCCACCTCTAATAGAAAGCTTAATAAAAACAACAGGGTCTTATACTAAACTTTCCCAAAGGCCGATGGATGGTTAGTCTACCTACTAGCATAGCCGTTGCTACCAGGAGGGCCCTCCTCTTTTCGTCCGAAAAATAATTATCTCCGAGTATCAATAGAACCTAAGCGTTTTAACGCGGGAATGAGCGGAAGGGTACGAGAAGCCCAGCTCCGCATAGTTTTTTAATCCAAAGTGGAGTTTTCCCAGTGAAACTGTTTTTGCTCAGCCTTTCCTCAGTTCAAATTTCATCGAAGACCCCACCCTCCCTGTCGGTGATGACGTATTTTCCAGTCCATTACCAACGCTTTTATGGATGGTACCGTCTTTGCCAGACCCTCCCCAACGTTTTTATGGGTGGTACCTTGTTTGGCAGACCCTTCCCAACGTTGTTATGGATGGTACCGTCTTTACCAGACCCTCCCCAACGTTTTTATGGATGGTAACGTCTTTGGCAGTCCCTTCCCAACGTTTTGTGAGTGGTAGCGTCTTTACAAGTCGCTTCCACACTTTTTGTGGGTGGTAACCTCTTTGCCAGTCCTTCCCACACATTTTTTTGGGTGGTACTGTCTTTGCCAGTCCTTCCCACACTTTGTTATGGGTGGTAACGTCTTTACAAGTTTCTCCCACAGTTTTTGTGGGTGGTAACGTCTTCGCCAGTCCCTCCCACATTTTTTGTGGGTGGTAACGTCTTCGCCAGTCCTTCCCACACTTTTGGTTTAGTTTCCCCAGGTTTTGTGTGGCGTTTCACCGTCTTTCCCATATTTTTGTGGGTGGTAACGTCTTTGCCAGTCCTTCCCACACGTTGTTGTGGGTGGTAACGTCTTAACAAGTTTCTCCCACAGTTTTTGTGGGTAGTAACATCTTCGCCAGTCTCTCCCACATTTTTTGTGGGTGGTAACGTCTTTGCTAGTCCCTGCCACACTTCTCTTGTCAGTGGCAGCGGCTGTCAGTTCATGCAGCATCTGTCACTCGAAGACGTTGGTTATAAATGTGCGAAACTTTGCGGCCCAGCTTTCAGACGCTGTGACTGACGCGCGCAGATTGCTGGCTGTCCAGGCCGCCTCTGCATCGAGTTGGACGCTGGACAGTTTCTCTGACGTGGCTTGCTGTCGAGGCCGGCCGTACGCCGAGTTGGCCGCTGGACAGTTCCTCTGACGTTGCTGGCTGTCCTGGAGATCCAGTGACATGAGTCGTTGACGTGGCCGGCTGGGCCAGTGACAGTTCCTCCTGAACGCTGTTTGGACAGTAATGTCAGCGGTTGCCGTCGTTTGTAATCGTAACCTTAAGGGCTTCAGTCAGTTTTCCGTAACCTTGGAGCGTGGAGCCCTGGCCGTAGCCCTGGAGTGTGCTCTCTTTTCGGATTGAAATTGTTATGAACAAGCTACATGAAAGCAGGTTCCGTAAAATCATCCGTTTAGCTTTTCTTGAATCACCGCTGTTTCGTCTGAAAATCATATACCAACCCCCCCCCCCCGCTCCCTGATTCCGATTTGCCTCAATAGAAACAGATAGCATTGGAATTGTAATCCCAAAATTATCATTATGTATGGAAACGGACATTTTATTGGCTTCTCCTGCATTAGTTATTGCACTTTCTGGCCTCCAACCCAACAATATCGTACATATACTACATTTTCCTCATTATAGGCCGAACGGATGGCCTGACTAACAGCGTTAGCTTCACCTGAGTAAATCACGGCAACATCGCCCCGGCTGTTGTAGACCGGGCCCACTTCAAAGTGGGCCCGCTTCCCAGGTGCAAACACACGGCTCGTGACGCGTCGCCGCTGCCACGGCCACGCGTCTCGAACTGGCCGCAGCCAGCGCCGTAATTGTACCACGGTTGTCACGGTAACACACTTCAGCTGCCCAGCGCCGCCAAGTGGCGAACAGCGGGGCGCGCGCGGAAAGGACTCAGAGACTACGGATACCGACTGTTTGAAAGGCTTGTTTGTGTGCCCTATCGTTGAACAGTCGGGCTGCTTGTGAGAAGGAAGATGCGTTTCCAATTGGTCGAAACGCAGGGTCAGCTGCAGTTGCTCCGACGATTGAAGAGTGCAAGTGAAAATCTGCCAAGTCATTCCTGTGTGTACCACTTCGCTATCGAAATTAGGAGTTGCGACCTCAGAAACAAACTGGCACCAGTCTGCGGCGTCTGCGGTGTCAGCTGCGGCGTCTGCTTTGTCTTCGCCGTCTGCTGCGTCTGTGGCTTCTGCAGCGTCTGCTTTGGGTGCTGGGTCTGCGGCGTCTGCTGCAGGCGCTGCGTTTGCTACGTCTGCTGCGCCTGTTATACGTGCTACCTCTGCGGCGTCTGCTGCAGGTGCTACGTCTGCTGCGCCTGTTGTGCGTGCTACCTCTGCGGCGTTTGCTGCGTTTGCTGCGTGTGCTACCTCTGCGGCGTCCGCTGCGTCTGCTGCAGGTGCTGCGTGCGCGGCGTCTGCTGCGTGTGCTGCGTGTGCTGCGTGTGCGGCGTTTGCGGCGTCTGCTGCGTCTGCTCAGCGTGCGCGGCATTGTGCGTTTGTTGCGTTTGCTGCGTCTGCTGCGTTTGCGGCGTCCGCTGCGTCTGCTCAGGTGCTCTGCGCGGCGTCTGCTGCGTTTCTGCGTGTCTCGTGTGCTGCGTTTGCGGCGTCGCTGCTGCCGCACTGCAGACTGGGTACTGGGTAACCGGAGCGGTGCGCCTGGGGCTTCTCTCTAGCACCCAGCGCACGCTCCGGCTGTGTGTTTGCATTTGAATTACGGGGCAACGCGCCGACGTGTGCGCTCAGCGTTAAGACTTGTTGCATTTAATTATGTGTGTTCTGGACGGCTGCGAACACCCGGCCTTTTTACAGCTGAAATAAGGGGGCACACACTGACGTGCCGAAGGCTGGAATAGGAGCAACTGCTGCTGCAGAGCCTACCTGGAAGTACAACACCTGTAATCAGGTGTACGTACAGCGAACGCCCAGCCCGGATGACGTCATGTAGCCAAACTACCTGAACGGAGCCCGCGACGCGCCTGCGACGTGTGACGTGCTGCCGGCTCCAACTGCAGGCTGCCCGCCGCCATTAGCACGAATCGGCGGCTGTTCCCGGCTCAGCACGAATAGGCGGCGGTCCCCGGCTCAGCACGAATAGGCGGCGGTCCCCGGCTCAGCACGAATCAGCGGTGGTCCCCGGCTCAGCACGAATCGGCTGATTCTCTGCTTGCTGCTGCCGCCGGTACGTGTATTTACACGTGGCCGACTGGGCGGCCTCGTGGCCATTAATTGGCCAGCATGTGGTGGCGTTAGTGCGCGCTGACCTGAGCCGGGGGACGGGTGCGGTGGTGACTGGCACCGTGACACTGGTGCACCCACCGCCACCACCAGTGCACATGCAACCGGCCCATCCACCGCTCATTAGTCAAACGGCCCACGCAAATGGTGACGGCCGGCGCTATGGCCGGTGGGCACGCGGCTCACACAAACGGGTCAGCCCGGCAGACAAGAGCTGGGGATGCGGCAGCGCCGACGACAATGGTACGCGACAGCGCCTGACGACGAGCTGGGTGATGCGGCACGCGCCTGACGACGAGCGGGTACTGCGGCAGCCCTGACGAGAGCTGTACTGCGGCAGCCGATGACGAGTGGGTGACGGAAGCGCTGACGACGAGCTGGTGATGCGGCAGCGCCTGACGACGAGCTGGTGACGCGGCACGCGCTGATGAGACTGTGACGGACAGCGCTGACGACGAATGGGTGACGTAACACGCGCCGACGACGAGATGGTGACGCGACACGCGCCTGACGACGAGATGGGTGACTGCGGCACGCGCCTGACGACGAGATGGGTGACCGCGACACGCGCCTGACGACGAGATGGGTGACCGTGACACGCGCCTGACGACGAGCTGGGTGACTGCGATACGCTTGACGACGAGCCGGGTGACTCCAGTACGCGCCTAACGATGAGCCGGATGACTGCAAGTCGAGGCAGGTCACTGGCAAACGCGGCTGGTGCTGTCGTCTTGGCAGCATTTCCGGTGCAGTGAAAATGGGCTCTGGTGAGAGTGCTATAATCTGCAAGCATTAAATCAAAATGTGACCGAATGGGAGCTATATGACTTATAGGGTTGGCGCGCCCTTAGGCCCCAATAATCAATAAAAATGTGACCGAAGTATTTTGGCATGCTTGACGAATCCTGAAAGCAATCTAGCCGGAATTGATTGCCGAGAAAAGATCTGTGCCAGCAACTAACTGGTTACCATATCTTGTTGGAGCCTATGCCGTTGTGGCATGATAATGAGGTTGCCGGACGTGACGGTGAACATAGGCGGACCCATGAGGGGGATGGGGCAGGTGCGTCCCCCGGTCGACGCTCGGCGCCCCTTGAAATGGTCACAGCGCCCCCTGGAAGGTCGATGGCGCCCCCTGAAATGTCGCTTCCTACCCACCCTCCCCCCCACAGGCTGCGGATCAGCGCCCACCGATAGGATTTGGCGCCCACCTGATAGAGTTTTCCGGCCAAAAGTGGTGCCCCTGGTCTGGATGGTGCCTCTCTGGAAGGTGCCCCTGGATTTGCCTATGTTGGTGAGGCTGCCGGGCGTGATGATGAGGCTGCGGGACGTGATGACGACACTACAGTTACCTGACTTCAGTACTAGTGCTGGCACTCATGTGAATGGTTAATAATGCTGTTTTAAACAAAACGGTAATGGGTGCCATCGTCATTAATTGCACAGTTTGCTGTCAAACTGCAGCTCATTGCTGAGTGAAACTGATCACCCCCATTGATGCTGCTGCGCCATTAATTCACGGAATGCGGCGGGAGCAACACTTGTTGAGGCTCATTTCCACCTAGTCCAAGCCAGTTCTAACCGTACCACCTAGTATCCTGGTAACACATACATTCAGCCCCACTCGCAAGCTGGTCACGCGGCCTGGCCCTCCAGCCCGGAGAGGCAATCAGGCTACCTGGCCAACTCCGTCCTGCTACCTAGCCAACTCCGTCCCGCTATCCAGCCAACTCCGTCCCGCTACGGAGCCAACTCCGTCCCACTTCCCGACCTGCTCCGTCCCGCTACCCAGCCAACTCCGTCCCGCTACCCGGCCAACTCCGTCCCGCTACCCGGCCAACTCCGTCCCGCTACCCAGCCAACTCCGTCCCGCTACCCGGCCAACTCCGTCCCGCTACCCAGCCAACTCCGTCCCGCTACCCGGCCAACTCCGTCCCGCTACCCAGCCAACTCCGTCCCGCTACCCGGCCAACTCCGTCCCGCTACCCAGCCAACTCCGTCCCGCTACCCAGCCAACTCCGTCCCGCTACCCGGCCAACTCCGTCCCGCTACCCAGCCAACTCCGTCCCGCTACCCGGCCAACTCCGTCCCGCTACCCGGCCAACTCCGTCCCGCTACCCGGCCAACTCCGTCCCGCTATCCAGCCAACTCCGTCCCGCTACCCAGCTAACTCCGTCCCGCTACCCAGCCAACTCCGTCCCGCTACCCAGCCAACTCCGTCCCGCTACCCGGCCAACTCCGTCCCGCTACGGAGCCAACTCCGTCCCACTTCCCGACCTGCTCCGTCCCGCTACCCAGCCAACTCCGTCCCTCTACCCGGCCAACTCCGTCCCGCTACCCGGCCAACTCCGTCCTGCTACCTAGCCAACTCCGTCCCGCTATCCAGCCAACTCCGTCCCGCTACGGAGCCAACTCCGTCCCACTTCCCGACCTGCTCCGTCCCGCTACCCAGCCAACTCCGTCCCGCTACCCGGCCAACTCCGTCCCGCTACCCAGCCAACTCCGTCCCGCTACCCAGCCAACTCCGTCCCGCCACCCGGCCAACTCCGTCCCGCTACGGAGCCAACTCCGTCCCACTTCCCGACCTGCTCCGTCCCGCTACCCAGCCAACTCCGTCCCTCTACCCGGCCAACTCCGTCCCGCTACCCGGCCAACTCCGTCCTGCTACCTAGCCAACTCCGTCCCGCTACCCGGCCAGCTCCGTCCCGCTACCCGGCCAGCTCCGTCCCTCTACTCGGCCAGTTCCCTCCCGCTACCCGGCCAACTCCAACCCGCTACCCGGCCAACTCCAACCCGCTACCCGGCCAACTCCGTCCCGCTACCCTCCAGTGCTGAGCGGCGCCTCTCCCCACGGCATCGTCGCTGATAGCGTTCTGTCGTGTCAAACTGCACTGGCACTGGAGTGTGCCATTGCGGAGTCTGTTCGCTGGCCATCAAGACTCCTGCCTCTCCATCCAATGGGAAATCACTTTTTATTTGAATAATTATGCTCGTGATGTGTGTGCTTGTTGATAACGCGACCAAGGCTAGATGAGACCGGGAAGGAGTGACAGTGTTTGTCAACACCATATCGTCGATACGAGGACCGTCGGCTGCGACGATACGCCTGCGGCTCCGTCGATACCGGCAGCAGGCGGGTTCCGGGGCGCCACGGTCCAAACAATAGCGCCACTGTTGTCGGCAGTACTGACGCTGATCACGTGACCGCGCCCCTGTGAGAGCCGGCCGAGCACGTGATCTGTGGCCAGACGTGTTCCCAGGCTGCGAAGAAATGAGCCCGGCGGCAGTCCGGATTTAGCACTGTGGGAGCCGCGGCGGGTGGCAGACCGGCGGTTGGTGAACAGCGATGAGGTACGAGCGCACCGGCCCGTTGTTTGCCGGCAGATTATACAGAGGTGTGGAGAACATCGTCTGTCTTCGCCAGGATCGGACGGAGCCAGCGCTGTTTAATAAAACAAACCATTTTTCAGTCATGTGTTACCGCCAAAGACCAGTGCCGAACTGAAGACTTACAAAGTTTGTTCAGGGCTACTGCTGCTTTTTCTCACGCGTTGTCTCGGTTTGATATTCGTTTTCTAATCTGCCGGAGCTATGTCGGGCTGCACGGTGGGGGCGGCACAGAGTGTCGTTTTTCTGGTCACACTGAACAAGAGGTGGAAAATCATGCATTTCTGGCGGTAAAGTAGGCGACAGATCGCAGGTGTTGGAGAAAACAGCTGAACTGAACGGAGCTGATATATTTTATCTCTTAGATATAGGAATGTCGGGTGGCTTAGCGACTTCATTGTCTGCCTTCAGATCGGTTCAGCATGCATTAACGATGGTTAAATCCCCACGGCGGGAGGCAACCTTCCGCGTCTTATCTAGCGCAGTGCAGAGGATCCTTAAACACCCAAGCCAATACTCCAACTGGGCAAGTGTGCCTGTTGGGAGTGGCCCTAATAGAATAGAAAAAAATAAAAGGTCCAGATCGCTAGGGGATATGTCCCCGTGGCCCCAACGTTCCTACGCCTGTTTTCTCGTCCAACTACCCCCACATCTAAAGAAGCTTATGTGGGTGGGTGGCATGGCATATCTAATGGGCTCCCTTGAACCAAAATTTTAACCTCTAAATGCCAGGAGAAAGGTTTCCCTTGAGGAAAAACTTCGTCAGGGGCTCTTTTTGGCAGGGAGGGGAATATTTCTCGGCTCCATCCTCGATTAAGTTTCTTTGCAATATGGTAGTGACACTAAGTGAACGGACGAGGCCATTTTTAATGAATGTGCGTTTTATTGTAATGATGAGTGTGGAAGGGAGGAGGAGAAGCTAGGGTGCAAGATTACGCTACATATTGGGTGCAACTGTTTTTTTTTTAAATGGTGATTGGCTTGGGTTGTGCATGTCTAGCTGAGTGTCTATCAGTGGCAAAAGTAATAATCGTAGGAAACTCCGGCAATTAATCCAGGAAACGCTCACGATGCAGGTGTCGATACCGGGTCTGCAAGTTCCAAAGTGAACTTCATAAATTTCAAGAGGCATCAGCAAGTCAGGCACAGTGACCATCCAATTCTGGTTCGCCTTTCCAATGCCGTTTTTTATGCCGGTGGTCATGCCGCGGTGGGAGTTCTAGATTTCTGGCCCTAAGCTGGGTGGGTGGGATCCACGTGTCTAGGTTGCCAGGCAATACTTTTTTGCAACGCATGGAAGGGTACCAAGCTACCAACCTTGACACTACCCATGCAGGAAGATATCATCCAGCCATTTCAATTTGATTAATTTTGACCACGGTGAGGGATCCGCGGGGTCATATGTTAACATTAATTGGTGGTTCATTTGCCACTCATGTCACGCAGGCCTTCGAGGAAAATGTCATGCCAAGAACGTTATTTATCGAATTGACTGCTGTCCGTGCCAGCCCAGCCAGTCCTGTTATATAGGGGAGAGCCAGCGTGCTGTAAGGCTGCGTTTTAACGAGCACAGCCGATGCCAGACAAAAATGCGGTGAAACACCATTCGGTGAACATTGGCTGAGGGCGCCGCTACTGAGGAGCTTTCCGCAGGAAACCAAGGTATTCTGATTTTAAAGCCCGGGCAAAACCATTTCTGAGTCCTTTTCATCCGAAGGTATGTACATACAAACTAACACTCAACACGCACGCACGCACGCAATTTGGACGACTCGACTTTTAGATGGCCTATCGAGGCTTGGCTAAAAGTTTACCTGAGAGGTCCCCCTCTCCGGAGTTCTCATCCCTCACCTGATGATGGCTCACAGCCGAAACGTTATGTTTACCTTCCCCGCGCTTTTACTTCTCTTGACTCCTGTTTTATCTTACCCTTTCGGGCTACCTGTTTAGAGACAGTCCAACGTGTTGAGTGTGGGCGCAGGGTACGGTAGTTTGTGCCATTTTATTTATTTGACTGTTTTTGTACGACACCCAGTCTCTCTCCTCTTTTGAGAGCTTTCACATTTACTGCCTGGGGCGGAAGCTCAATCATTTATATATATATATATATATATTATGGTGCTCTGTCTCGATCGGGCCATCCGTGAAGTTCACATACTCTCAGAAGGCAAAGTCAGAATCCCTGGACACTGTGAATTTATTTATGCAATTGTTGACCGCGGGTTCTAACATGTTAGCTGTTGCCAACACAATAAAATAATTTTGTAAAGCGAAAATAACATGCATAGCTCCATGATCTTTCGGAGAGGGCGAATCCTTAAAGCGGTACAAATAGTTATACCACATGAGTCGAGCCACGGAGAGCAGGCGCCCTGTGGCTTTGAGATGACCTTGACCGTTGGAATTCGTACCTTCGCTGTGCTTGTACCGAGATCCAATGTGTACTTGGTCATCAGGTTCTTACATGTGTTTCGCATGTGCTCTTCGAAAGCGCTTCCTGGCATGTCTATAAAACCAGCCAATTTTTTCATTTTATTATTGTCCCTTAGACGCTGTCGGCGTTTATCAGTGTGATCTTGCTGATGGAAGCCGGTGTTTTTCTTGTGTCGCTGAAAACCACCCATGTTCAGGGTTTTTGCTAACCCTGTGTGTTTTTCGTCTACTCGTTTTCCGCTTTATGTGCCAGCTTTCACGTTTCTGTATATGACCCCAGCGGGGCGGTTGGGTGGGTTTGCCAACCACGGACAGGGAAGCAGACGGGGCGACAGGCATGGGACGCATCGCCTGACTGCTGGCTTGGCAGCTCTCGCGCTGCTTCCATTAGGTTGTCTGGAGCTGAGACAGCGTTCTCCGGGAGATCCATGAGGGTCAGTAGGACCTGGATCAAATCCGGTGCATATGTCGAAAAGAACTGATTTATTTCTCCTTTGTTACCAAGTGTTTTGTTCCCAAGCTCCATTAGATATTCCCCAGAATTTCTCTGAGGACATCTCTCGGCTGGTAACTATCCGTTACGGGTACTTTCCATGTCCCTGTGTGGGTGTCTGCAGCGTTCTATCGATCTCTGGCCAGTGTTAAGTAGGCATCTGTGGGGGCTGAGTGGCGACGGTCGATCCCCTTGACCGGGCATCGGGGGACCGGCTCAGATCCTCCACACCCCCCTTCCCTCCGTCCTCCACCGATAACAGATGTACCATGAGCACTGACCGGGTATCGGGGGACCGGCTCAGATCCTCCACACCCCCCTACCCTCCGGTCTCCTCCGATCACAGCCGTATCATGAGCACTAACCGGGTATCGGGGGACCGGCTCAGATTTTCTCGGCCCCCACTGATCATAGCCGCACCAGAAAGCAAGGCTGGTACTGCTGCTGCATGCGGACGGCAACTGATAACGAAAATGGCAGCAAGGTGATGTTTTGAATCTAGTGGAGTGCGCCGTCCCCCGCGCCGGCACTCTCCACTGCGACTGCAGCCTACATACCTGGGCGCGCGCGTGTGTTTCGCACCCACAGGATACCGTGAAAATACCAGCTGTGTCTCCGTCCGCTGCTGACGTGGGATTGATGTGACTGACGCCACCAAGGAACTGATGGCCGAGTGGCGAGCGATACTACGGGCTAGTGACCAATAAATATATAAGGAGCTCGACCAGCACGTGCGGTCCGCTATACGAAGTGACACCCGCGGTTCCATTAGCATGTCATTCATGAGCGCAGACCATATCAGTGCGGAAAGTAGTGCGACCCGTTGGTACCTCCAAAAAGACAGCGAAACCATCCAGCTTAGATGATGTAGGCACGATGTTCTCAACACATATTTTTCAGCTTGGTGTTGATAGGCCTCGATCCGTGAACTCGGCTCAGCGCTGACCAGTGGGTACTGACTGTGACTGTGACTGGCACGGGGCACTGTGACTGTGGTATTGTGGACGGGCACTGTGACAGCGCTGACTGTGGCAGGCCCTGGTGACAGCGTGCCACCTGGTCGGAGGGCAACTGGATGCACCGGTGCTGCCGGCCGTGTCACGGATGCCAGCTATAGAGGCGGCGGGGTTACATTGGGTCTGGTCTGGTTACATTGGTCTCGGATTTTCGCCTCTTGCGAAAATCCGAGTTTTTGGTGCCAGATTTTTGGTTAGAGAATACCAAGGAATTTAAAGAATACCCAATATAAATGAGGTAAGGTAATATAAAAATGCGCTATTATTGTCTGGTAACTTATATAAATCACTTGTTCCATTATTTTGCGTCATTTACTTGGATACATTTTGTACAAAACACCTGGCACCTAAAGTTCTCGGATTTCTGCGAGAGGGTCTGGACCAGACCCATTGGCTGTACCTACATACATGGACCTCTAGAACTGAGCAGAACGATTTGCCGAGGAGGCACGGCTCTTCGTGCCAGCTCGGTGGGTGACAGCACGCCAGCTAGCTTTGATTTAACCAGGCACCGTCTGGGCTGCTTTCACACCTCCCATCGCCTAGGAGGTCCGATCAGACCCCCGGACTACGATCTTGGGAACCAGAAGTGAGCGTCCTTCCGTCGTTATACGTAGAGAATATACAATAATATAGCATCATAAGTCAAGGACCTTGATTGAACTTCACGCTGAAATTTGCGAGAACAGAACGAGAACCTTAGTCGGCCTTCAGTGGATTCTCGTCATTTTCCGCGTAATCATGGCATTTTCCAATTGATCCCCAGCACGGTCCAGATTTGACCGTTATGCATTCTTTTGACCTTGACCATGATCAGGGAATGTTGTCTGTGATTTAGTTTGCCATATCTCCCACAAAAGCCTCACACGGGCGTTTTCCTAACAGTTTCGAGATCTCAGGGGGTGCTTTTGGACACCTCCACTGCGCGTTTGCTCCACTCAGCTAAGCATTTGCTCCACTCAGCGGAGCGTTGGCTCCTCTCCACTGCGCGTTCTCTTCACTCCACTGGACTTCCTTGAATGGGAGCGATATTCTTAAATGAAATATTTCAGTAAATATATTTAGTCGTGTAGGTTTTTTGTTTGCATCTATTTTGTACATTTGTATTGGACCGTATCTTACTTTCAATTTGGATCATATATACTTTGTCTCTTGGTAGGAAGAACAAAGTAATATATTGATTTCAAACAAATTCTTGTAAACTTGAATTAACCTGCCGAACCCAATAAGATAGCAAAACAGATTTGACCGTGTCCGACAAGATCTGGCATGATTGAGTTTGATTACTGTACCTACGATGCAATATTCGATGTAACTTATCCATATATATTTTTGTGGCACAATTAATTTCGTTTTAAAATTGGTCATTTCTAGGAGACATACAAAAAAGTTGGTTCTCGACTGCGATTTGAATAAAAACGGTAATACCTGTATTTGTGGTCACCTATAGCTGCTGTCTGCCGTTCAAAAGAGGCCGTTCTTGCTAGGATAGCCCTGGTGAGGTGGTTGGTGCTGAGCCTCCCGCACTCTGCCCGTTTTATCTGTTGTTTACAGTACATGGCTGCCGACGCTGCTGCTGAGTGATTGACCTCATCAGCGAAACTGACGCTGTCTTCCAAGATCAATAATCTGCCACGATATATGGCGTCATGTGACCACATACCACCCTGTCTGTCGCCTTGTACAGTTCAACTGTACAGTTACAGTCACCTTATGCAGCTTAGCCTTAGAGTCACAGTCATCTTATACAGTTCAACTGTACAGTTACAGCCGCCTTATGCAGCTTAGCCATAGAGTCGCAGTCATCTTATACAGTTGAACTGTACAGTTACAGTCGCCTTGTGCAGCTTAGCCATAGAGTCACAGTCATCTTACTGAGCCGTACAGGCACAGTCATCGTATACAGTTAAGCTGTAACGTACAGTCACAGTCGCCTTACACGGCTTAGCTGAACAGTTACCTTTGCCGTCTACACTTAATATATACAGTTACAGTCACGTTGTACAGTTTAGCTGTAGTTATAATCAGCATGCACAGTTTAAGTGTACAGTTAGTCACTTTGTACAGCTTAGCTGTACAGTTAGTCATCTTGTACAGTTTAGCTGTACAGTTCTAGTCACCATGAAGGTACAGCTTAGCTGTATAGTTGCAATCATCTTATACAGTTTAGCTGCACAGCTATAGTCACCATGTACAGTTTAGCTGTACAGTCACAATCATCTTATACAGTTTAGCTGTACAGTTACCATTGCCTTGTACACTTTGGCTGTAGGTACTCTGTCGGTGGACGTCATTTGGGGGGGAGGAGAGACAGTGGAGATCGATACGCCGACCCAGGTGCCTGCCCTCTGGATTATTTGATTAATGATGGTTGCAGACCAGTTCGGGAGCTATCGAACGCACTATTCCTGTTTGTGAGACCGCCGACCGGTCCTCCTCGGCGGCGGCAGGCGTGCGCGCGCGCCCGGCTGTTTTTGTCAGATTTGCCGTGCACAATCTGCAGGCATGTTCGCCTGTTGTTTTCCTTTGCTAGCAGTATCGCAAAACGGTAACGAGGACACGACCTTCCGATGCAGATGGGATGTCGGCCCGCGCGGCCTGCTGCTGCAAACGGCGGGGTCGGCACGCTCAAATTTGTCTTAGATGGCCTGCTGCTTGATTGACGAGTAGATGGTATCATTAATGCAGCTGAATTCTTGTATCAAATGTTTTGGGATTTGTGTGAATATTTTCCGCTCAATTATGAGAAATTGCAAACCTGGGAAAGTAAATTTTGTTTTAACTTGGGCTCAGTTTTGATTCATGATCTCTACAACGCTTCTTAAACTTGAAGTGTAGAAGCATTAACCCTTCGTGACAAGAAGCCTAGAAGTCTAGACTTCTGGATTTAAGTCCCAATTAAGTTAATTAAATTCGTGAAATGGATCTCCTTCTCCGGCTTAACGCATTCGCTCCTTTCAACAAGAGTAATATGATGCCCCCATCTTGTGGGCTCGTTCCTATCCTTTCCAAGCCTTTGCTCCGGTAACTGGCACTATGCCCTGTCCCCCCCCGCCGTCCGGCGCCAGTGTTGCAGTATTGACGCGCGTTGTGCGGCTGGTGGTGTGAATCTACCAGTGAAGCGCCGCCCCGACCCGGGGCCTGCGACTTCATAGTGACGTCACGGCCCCACAGAACAAAGAGCGAAACAGAACAAAAAGTTTTGTTAAGTATGGGTGGTATGGATAATGATGGCGAAAATACAAATTTTTGACTAGACCCATTGCCACTTAGTAGGTGATTTTAGAGTACAAATGAAGACTTTGACTGCAGTGGGGTGTTATGCTACAGGGGTCAGTGGAACAAGGAGGATAATTGAGGAACCACTGAGGCTGATGAACCATAGCTCGGGAGACTTATCGCTAATATGCAAACCGCCTCTTGGAATAGTTTCTGGTTCCGTCGAAAGTAGTTTCATAGTAATGAGCAAAACGTCTTTTTTGCGGGAGTGTCCCACTTTTATAATGGGTTTTAAACTAAGATAGCAGTTTTTTAGTGCGTTGTAAAGAAACCAATATTGGTATATTTAATTTCTACCAAAGCTCTCGGTACAAAATTTCCACCAGCTTTAAAGTTCAAAGTAAAGGGCCTTACTGCCCTATTACAACCCCTGGAATAATACCTTCCATGTGGTTGCAGTAGTCTGATTAGTCGTGAGCCCTACGCCTCGCCCACTCGCTGGAAATACCATGCCATCGAGTGAACCAGCATGAAACACGCCTTTCGAGCGAAAACTTCAGGCGAGTAGTCTTCTATTGCAGAGCGTGGCAATGGCCGCAACACACAGCACATCCTCCCTCCCCCGTACCTGCCAAAACCAGTATCAATTGTTTTTTCTTTTAAAATCAAACTCTGAAAGTGTTTCTTTGCATTAGACATATGCACCATCTTTCCACCACTGAATGGTTGCAGCCGCTGTAACGCCATCTGTCGTTCAGTTTTTGCGCCAGTGCTTAACGAACGGAGAATGGACGGGCGGACCGAGAGTACGATTGCCGTGGCAATTGAACAAATATGATACTGATGATGCAAGCGGACGTCTTCAGCGGAAAATTGATTTCGGGTCCTGTGATATTTCACCATATGTTTGAATAGCCCCTGCATGCGATTTGATTTTACCTCAATGACCTCATTTAACCTTGAAGATATCGACCTTGGTCAATGAGATTTGGCTGTATGTGGGTGACCATCGCCCCCACATACCCCTCGCACTGGCGTTTTTTAATTTGCTAGGTTTCCGGGATCTTAAGTGGGGGCACACTTTAGGACCCCTCCACTGCGCGTTGACGCCACACCCCTATCCTCCGCATACGTTTGGTGCGGGGGGATAAGTATGTAAATACCTACACTCCATACCGGCGCACGTTAAAACAATCAACTCTTCAGTGTTACTGAGGTGTCTGGGTGGATTTAGTGTATGACCTGGGCCTCAGCTGGCCATCCTGGGACTAGTCCAGTCTGTCCAACGGGACGCGAACAGAACGATCCATCACAATCCCGTCGACTGCTGCCGGATGCTGGGAATCGCAGCGGTTAGCTCTGAGCTCGCCTGGCCTCACTCTCTGGCAGAGGCAGCTCCGGCTTCACTCTGACAGAGGCAGAGACAGAGGCTCTGGCGGCTTCACTCTCTAACAGAGGCGGCTCCGAGTCCAGCAAGTTCTGCTGTTTGGCTATTTTTTTACATATAAATCTCCAGGTCCAAACAGCTTTGGAAAGGGAACACTTTATTTCTTCTCTCAAACTTTTAGGTCTGCTGCATAACATTGTAGGCTTTATAGTGCGCTCAGATAATAGGACTGCAATATAAAATTCTATTTTTTCGTTAGATTGGCATTATGCTTGCGCCAGCCATCACGCGCCGAATTTGACAGTCCTCTCCCTCAGCCATCACACGCCGAATTTGACAGTCCTGTCCCTCAGCCATCACACGCCGGATTTGACAGTCCTGTCCCTCAGCCATCACACGCCGGATTTGACAGTCCTCTCCCTCAGCCATCACACGCCGAATTTGACAGTCCTCTCCCTCAGCCATCACACGCCGAATTTGACAGTCCTGTCCCTCAGCCATCACACGCCGAATTTGACAGTCCTGTCCCTCAGCCATCACACGCCGAATTTGACAGTCCTGTCCCTCAGCCATCACACGCCGAATTTGACAGTCCTGTCCCTCAGCCATCACACGCCGAATTCGACAGTCCTCTCCCTCAGCCATCACACGCCGAATTTGACAGTCCTGTCCCTCAGCCATCACACGCCGAATTTGACAGTCCTGTCCCTCAGCCATCACACGCCGAATTTGACAGTCCTGTCCCTCAGCCATCACACGCCGAATTTGACAGTCCTGTCCCTCAGCCATCACACGCCGAATTTGACAGTCCTGTCCCTCAGCCATCACACGCCGAATTTGACAGTCCTCTCCCTCAGCCATCACACGCCGGGTTTGACAGTACGCCTCTTCAGTGCGTCGGCGTTTGATCGAATGTCCCAACAAAGATGGCTGTGCGACTTGGCAGAGTATTCGCGTCCCGGCAGGATATCCACTATCGTCACAGCGGAGGTGCCGACCGAAGCCAATCACGCGCAGCGGCAGCGTGCATGCGCGGCGGCTTTGAATTTAATGGATGTGGGGCATCGATTGGCGCGGATCAACGGCCGCATTCGTTAGGCGCCAATTAGCGATGCGTGACGGTGGCCTGCGCGCCTGGGGTTCCGTGTTCCGGATGGTGTGTTCGGCGTTCGATCGGTTCCTGCGGTGATGCAGATGGTTGTCATTGGGATGTTCGCATCGTTAATTTTATGCTGGATTAAAACGTATGTAATTGACTTCAACTTGGGGTATCATCAGGTAAAATCATTGGGAACAAATTACCAGGAGAATCTGTGATCAGCCAGGGAGTGCGATCATGGAGTCATAAGCACGTTTAATTTGATATCTCGGGGTCAGTGTTGGATGCTTTGCATGTTTCCCTGGAATCCCTTCTACCAGGGAATGAGTTAATGACGCTGTATGGTGGTGGTGGTGCCTGGTACATCGATACTATCGATACCTCCGTCCCCACAAAAAAATCTGCTACAGATGCTGTCGTTGAATATTTTGAAGGTTTCCGACCCCTGGGCTCTATTTCGTGAGGATCTGTTAAAAATTTGTCTTCTAGGCCACTGGACCCGGGTTCAAGTCCGGCGGAGCCTCTGAATAAGTTGATCTGATCCCCAAAATCTCTTCCAACGGGGTGAGAGTTAGCGACGCCGTATGGCCCTAAAAGTTGGTGCGTCGTTAAACCTCAACAATTATTATTATTATCTGTTAAAAATTGCCTTGAGATCATCTTCCCGGCAATAGGTCCCAAAATTACACCACTGAGGGTTTCTAATGAAATTCGATTTCGAGAAATTTGGTAAGTTTGGGGTAGGTCAGTGGATACGATAACGAAGTGGCGATTTTTTTCTGGGATTGCTTGAGGCTGAGTATTTGTCAACAGATTTGCTTATAAAAAGCGTTTAGATTGAAAAGAGATTGATTGACAAATTCACACATGCGTTTAGATTGAAAAGATCCGTTTAACCATTTTGACAAGGAGACTGCCCCGCTAAGACAGTTTGGCGCGTTTGATTTTGCGTGCCTTTCTGGCCGTTACCTCTCTCAGATTGAGTACATTTTGTCAAAAATTTGACGGCAGTCGCTCGGTCACCTGTAAATGAATCGCACTGTACCGTAACAAGAGCGTGCCGGTTTAAAAGGGCACGTTGACCGTCTCAGCACCATTGCCATTTACTCGCGAGGCTGGCTGTATGACAGCTGAAAGGGCTGAGCGATGCGGTGGGGTGTGACGCGCGACGTGCACGGATGCCAGGCTTGTAATTGGTGCGTGCACCAATCCTCAGCTTCTTCCGCGCGACTCCAGCTGCGGAGGCGTTCCTTCCGTCTGAGCGTGGCCGCCCCAGCACGCGTTGTTCCGCGCTGTTTCCGATCTTGGTTGGCACATCATACAGTCCAGAGGCCAGTTTCAAGCGTGCGAGCGTCGGCGCTGCTGTCGTCTCATCGTGCAGCGTGCCGGTTCCAGCGGGCCGCGGCCAAGAACAAAGGCTCGTAAGATGTTGCTCGCTAGTTTCGTCGCCACAGATGCGGCGGAAAAACGCACAGAGGTGGCAAACACTCGGAGCAACCGCTCCTCGAACATTTGGCCTTTGCTTTGAAAATCAATTTTTAAATGTAAGGAAGGAAGAAATTGGAAACCAACGAAGAAGAATGTTAACGGCAGTTGAGCACAATATGGTATATAACAGCAGCATTTTGACTGCGGAGGCGCCATGTCGACGGGCAATTGCGCGTCTGCGACCAGCTCCCCAGAGACGGAGAGCCGCCACTGCCGACAAGAAAGGGGAGTTGGTGGCAGCTGATGCGGCCCTCTGATTGCCTTCATTAGAGTGCGCCGTCTCTCGTCGCGGCGATACGGCGGCTAATGCGTTGCCAGATTGGCGCCAGCGTCTGGCAGCATCTAGCAGACCGGTGACCAGCTCCAGCGGTGAGTGAGCTGTCATTCAGTGTGACGGCGTCACCACGTCGTGACGATGTGTCACCATCACTGCGCTTCTGAACAGGGTGATAGGCCCTGTGTTCCTTCGGACGATCAGGGAAGACCCGGAAAAGCTCTGCTTTTTTGCGCATTCAGACAATCGTGCAGACAAATCATGGTTTTCCTGCTAAGTTGTTGGAAAAGTGCTTTCATGCCCATGATGAGCCATATATAACGCATCATTTCGGAAATCTGGCGTTAACTGAGATCGCCAGTTAGTATTATGAATGTCCCTGGTGTTTAGTTTATAAAGCCAGCTGGTATGCAGCCGTGCGTGAGGTTCCCTGCCGTGTCACTGCCTGTGGAGCATTTCCGGTGGTTCCACAGACCCAGAGGGCGGCCCGACTGCCGGTCCGAGGGCGTGCGTGCCGGTCTTAGGGCCGGCTGCCGGTCCGACTCCTGGTCTTAGGGCAGACGGGTCGGACCAGCTGCCAGTCTGAGGGCATGCGTGCCGGGCCGGCTGCCGGTCTGCTGCCGCTTCCTCTGATTGCTGTTTACATTTTTGACTAATTTGTAGCAGCGTTTCGGCGGCTTTGTCCGTGTGATGAAGCGTAAGCGCAACAAGACACCGCATGAAGGGGTGACACCCCCACCCAGGCCGGGGCGCTGCGCCGACATCAGGGGACGCCGTATCCTGTCACACCGGGGGCGCCGGCGACTGAATTGCTGGCGCCGTCCATCTCTCATGGACACAGTGAATACCCAAGCGTTCATCCGCTGGGTAGATGATCAGTGTTGATGATCGAAAACACACTGTCCGTACAGACGGCTGATGTCTGCCAACGGTTGAACGGTGATGCGAGGTGATGCCGGGGATCGCAGTCAGCGATTCCACTTCTGTGCGCTCCAGCTGGCTTATTGGCGGATATCGAATCGGCTGAGTCCCCCGGCAGTGCCGATATTGGGAGACACTGACCGCAGTCACACTGACACTGAGTAACACTGACCGCAGTCACACTGACACTGAGTGACACTGACCGCAGTCACACTGACACTGAGTGACACTGACCGCATTCACACTGACACTGAGTGACACTGACCGCATTCACACTGACACTGAGTGACACTGACTGCAGTCACACTGACACTGTGTGACACTGACCGCAGTCACACTGACACTGAGTGACACTGAACGCAGTCACACTGACACTGAGTGACACTGACTACAGTGACACTGACACTGAGCGACACTGACCGCAGTCACACTGACACTGAGTGACACCGACCGCCGGGGCGGAAAACAATTCAATCAATATTCCAATGTTGAATGCAAGCGTCACGCAGTATCTCATCACATAGCTATAAAGATATGCAGAGCACTTTCGTAAGCTTCAGCAGTGTCAATGCGACAGTCTCAACGGTCGCTGTCGCACTGACTGACTAGTCAACCGACTAGTCTATCCAGGCGCCCCTGCCCTTGTATTTGTATTTGTATTTATTTGAGTTATCACCTACGGGATGGCCCCAATAAACGGCGAAGTACAGGAGATAAAACATTGAACAATATGTACATACACAACATTAAAGCAGAAGCGCTACAAGACCTTAATTAAAATGACCTAAAAAGGAAGTAGCGCATCAAATAATACCTATGAATACACACAGGCAATACAAACCATAAAAGACAACAGAGGGACATAAAATATAATAAAACCTTAAAAGTCCCTAAAAGACAATAAGCCATAAAAGTTCCTAAAAGACAATAAAAGCAATAAAAATCACTAAAATCTATCCGCATCATAGGGTACATCACTGGTACATAGAACAGCTAAGCTACAGAGAGGCGACATAGGCTTTAACTTGTGACCGAAATGATTGGTAGGCATCCGTGAAAACATCTACTGTCGGGCACATTTGTAAAAATAAATTCAGTTGCCTCGGAAGTCTCGTAAAGAGGCCTTCTTTGGCGGTGCCTACCCTTGCATACGGCACTTTCAGCAGGGTTCGTGGTTGCTGACGGGTAGCACGAGATGGGACATGCAAGTAGAATGCCGCGAGAAGAGATGATGAAGAGATACGCCCTCTCAGAATGTTTCGGACAAACATGAGGTCATGCTGTTTTCGCCTAGCTGCTACAGAAACAACCCCAAAGTGTTTGAGCAGGTTTACATAGGCCAGTGATGGTGATGGGTGGCGACTGTGTGAGTTGAGCCATATTAAAAACTTGTGTTCTACCCGGCTCAATCGCTCGGTGTGCGACACAGCAGCTCCGTTCCACACAACGCTACAGTATTCCATGTTCGACCGCACATAGGCATAGTATGAAGTTAAAACAGATGAAACGTTGAGGTATCCTCTCGGGTTGGCCTTCTGAAAGGATCTAATGAGAACGCCCAGCGCACGATTTGATTTCTTCACAGTTTGGTCAATGTGTGCCCTAAAGGTCAATTTTGTGTCCAGAATTATGCCTAAATCACGAATTTGCTCCACGTGCTCTAGCACAGTGTTTCCAATGGTATAATTTGTTGCCAGTGGTTTAGTTTTCAGTGTCATCCGAAATGATTTGCATTTAGCTGCGTTTAGTTTCAGTTTCCAAATTTTTGACCACTGGCAGAGATGAGATAGGTCCTGCTGAAGGGCATCAGCGTCCGCTTGGCGTGAGATTTTCCGGTAAATTTTTGCGTCGTCGGCAAACATAAGAACCCGAGAGGAGATTCCCATTGGCAGGTCGTTTATAAAAAGTGCAAAGCACAACGCTGAGATCACACCACCTTCCGGTGTTCCCGACTCAACCTGACACCACTCTGAGCTCTTTCCGTTTACAACAACTCGCTGCTTTCTATTGTTCAGGTAGGAGGAAAACCAATTTAGAGTTGAGCCAGAGACATGATACGAGTTTTTCAATTTGTGGACCAAGAGAGCATGGTCAACAGATTGGAATGCGCCCGAGAAATCTGTGTAGATACAATCTGTTTGGATGTTTTCTTCAATAGATGACCATGCAGTGCTCAGAAGTGATGCCAGATTAGTCGCACAAGACCTACCAGTTACGAAACCGTGCTGCTCTGGTGAGATAACAGGTCTCACATGAGAAAGCAAACTTATATAAGCGACTTTCTCGAGTACTTTTCCGAACAGAGGAATCAACGACACTGAGCGGTAGCAACCTGGATCTTTCACATCTCCTTTTTTAAAAATCGGAACGACGTTTGCCCTTTTCCACAAGTCAGGAAACACACCCTGCCGAATCGATAGCAAACATATCTTCGTCATTGGTATCGACAAGGGTTCGCTGCACTCATGAATAATCCGGGCACTGATTCCGTCTGGGCCACACGCTTTACTGACAGGTATGTTCTCTAATATGGATTTCACAAGATTCATGTTACAGTCTATATGATTAAGTGGAGGCAAATCGTACGATGGAGCATCGGGCAGCACAGTAATGTCAGATTTGGTGAACTTTGCCGCGAACGCCTGATTAAAAGCATTAGCTTTTTCTTGGTCGTCACTAACCTTGATGCCGTCTACGACTAGAGTTGACAAGGCTCTGTTTCCGCATCTGGCTGTTTTTAGGAACGACCAAAAACGCTTAGGGTTCGCAGCAAAGTCCTCCGTGAGTCCTATAAGATAGCTACTATACTTCGTGTTTGCATAATTTTTGAAGTCCCTTCTCTTATCTCGGAAATTGCGTTCCGACTCGTCACACCGGTTTCTTTTCAATCTTCGAAATGCTGCCTCTTTCTCCCTCAGTAGGTTACGGAGCTCACGATCAAACCAAGGCGGAAAATTTCGCTTCACCTTAACGGTGGGAATACAATCACGAATCGACGCATGTAGCCAATCATAAAACACATCAACAGCATCGTTTACAGGCATATCGTCGATAACATTCCATGGAAGTAGTCTCAGCAAAGACCGCAACTTCTCAAAATCAGCATCCTTGTAGTTAAAAGCTGTGGTACGAGATGTCAGAGTAGCTGGTGAGAAAAGAGGCTGCTTCAGAGAAAAGAGTAGCTTCACAGAGAAAAGAGGCTGCGCAACGCTGGGTCTTGGGCGTCAGGCACGGTCACACGGTGTGCCCCGGAATTCGGTTGGAAAATGTTTATCCGGGGTGCTTCGGTTCAGAGGTAAAAGGTAGCCGTGGTAGTAGTGCCGAGCTACTTTTGATAAAACTCGGTGGGGAAAACCGTGCCATGGAAGCTTTTGGATGCTATTGCATTGTTCTGAATACATTGTACTGAAACAGGCTGCACCGTCTTCAAAACGGTCGGTCGATTTGCAAACCGGTCAGCCGATCTGCATACGGGTCAGGATGCTACAGAACCAAAACGGGCGAGGATACTAGAAAACCCAAACGGACCAGGGTGGTGGAGAACCCAAACCATTTTTGTCTTTTTGCAGACGGGTTTCATGTCCGAGCCGTTGGCCAATTTTCCATCCGGGCGGTAACACTATACAGCACCACTCCGATCAGCAGATAACATCCACGCGGACAAAACCAGCTTACAATAGATTCCGCGCGTTCCTTCTCACAATGGGTGGGCGGGGCGGGCGCTCTCGCTGTCACGCGCTTCCAACACTCGACAGCACATGCGTCAGTGTCAGTGTTTGTGTCAGAGGGCGCCGGCAGCTGTGTCAGATGTCATCGCCGTGTCAGTGGCGCGTGCGCGCGCTGCCGGGCCGCCCGCCGCCCCCGAAGGCGCACCAGCAGTCCTCTGGCCGGGCCAAGAGGCCAGGGGAGATGTAGCCGAGACTGCCGAGCGTGGGCCTGGCAAAAACAGCGCCGCGGCCGGCGGCCGGCCCAGCCACCGGTTTTTACCGCTGAGGTCATTTGTCAGCCGATGCACGATGCACCTCTCGTGTCGCTGTGTGGACAGTCGCACACAGTGTCGACCTCGCCAGTACACCATCGGAGGTACTGGAGGTGGGTGGCAGAGCTGAAACACCAGCGGCGGTGGCGCCGCGGGGTGGCGCGGCCGCGCCCGGCTGACCTCGGACGTCCAGCACCTCCCGTGGTGCTGATTCGACCCAGAGCATCGACGACACATCAGCGGCGGCCTGGTTCAGCCCGTCCCATCGTTTATTTACCAGCCAGTCTCAGACTGGACCCGGCACCTATCACAGGCAGATGGAGGACCGGCCGAACGGCAGAGCAGCTGGTCTCAGAGGGCCAGCCCTCTGAGAGGGGGAGTCGCGACGGAAGGCGAAAGGCGGCACCGCTCTAATCGAGCGGAACGCCCCTCTCGCACTGTCGGCGGCCCAATACAAGGTGGGTGTTGACGGATTGCGCTCCAAACGAGGTGTGGAGAACCTATTCAAGTATTTCAGAACGGATAGACCGGGGCACCCAGGTTAGAGCCGAGATCCAGGCTTGCCTCCAAGAACAGCACCAGATCAGAGCGCTGTATGACCTTATATGTCAGCGTGCCCTAAAACTCCTCCAGATCAGAGTAGCAGGTCGCCACGAAAGCCGCTGGCGCCTTCCGATCGACGCGGCCACCAGCGAGCCGTGTAATTGTTGTCGGAGGTGCGACCGCCGCCGATATCCGACAAGTGGCGGTGGTAGCCCGGCGCGCTGAGCCGACACTGGCAAATACACGCCGGCCGCTGATTGATGACCCCGAGCCGGCGAGCATAAACACGCGGGCTGACGCCATCTATCGCTGTCGGCGGCGCCGAGGACGCTGGACGCGGACTGCCACCGTCTAACACCGAGTCCCAGCCTCGGCCAGGGAGGCTGCACCGAATCACAGCCTCAGCCAGGGAGGCCGCACTGAGTCACCGCCTCGGCCAGGGTGACTGCACTGAGTCACAGCCTCAGCCAAGGAGGCCGCACTGAGTCCCAGCCTCGGCCAGGGAGGCCGCACTGAGTCCCAGCCTCGGCCAGGGAGGATTCACAGCCTCAGCCAGGGAGGCCGCACTGAGTCACAGCCTCGGCCAGGGAGGCCGCACTGACTGCCTCGGCCAGGGAGGCCGCACTGAGTCACAGCCTCGGCCAGGGTGACTGCACTGAGTCCCAGCCTCGGCTAGGGAGGCCGCACTGAGTCACAACCTCGGCCAGAGTGACTGCACTGCGTCACAGCCTCGGCCAGGGAGGCCGCACTGAGTCACAGCCTCGGCCAGGGAGGCCGCACTGAGTCACAACCTCGGCCAGGGAGGCCGCACCAAGTCACAGCCTCGGCCAGGGTGACTGCACTGAGTCCCAGCCTCGGCTAGGGAGGCCGCACTGAGTCACAACCTCGGCCAGAGTGACTGCACTGCGTCACAACCTCGGCCAGGAGGCCGCACTGAGTCACAACCTCGGCCAGGGAGGCCGCACTGAGTCACAACCTCGGCCAGGAGGCCACACTGACTGCCTCGGCCAGGAGGCCGCACCAAGTCACAGCCTCGGTCAGGAAGGCCGCACTGAGTCAATATATCTTAATTATCCGCCTAGGCGGTGCGCGCGGCCGGCCTGCATGAGGGCGCCCTACAAGTGCTAGGTCATGCAGATCGCCTTGAACCTTTGATAAGTTCAGATATTATAAGTATCAAATATTGTCTTTCCGTCCGCAGCTGAACTTTAATCGTATGTTTGGGCTCTAACACGCGCATTGACGGGGGTCTGAGCCACTTGCGCTTTGACAGGGGACAGGCGGCGATCACCCGCCCCCCCTAAGATCTCGAGAACCACGCTAGGTAGCGAAACACGGTAAAGTGTTGAGTAGCCCATCCGCTTCTCCATCAAAAATATTTGAAGCATTTTTGTCAGGTCATATTTAAGGTCACTAGAAGTCAAAACATGCCGTCATAGGGATAACATGTAAATGAAGGTTTTCGGCCATTACATCTGAACAAGTAAGGATAAAGCAAAACAAGATAGACCATTGGAATCCTCGCAGCAAGCCAAATCGAATTATGTATAATATGACCTTGCTAGGTGAAATCAGGTCAAATATGAAATTTTTACCTGACCTGAGGTCAGGTCAAAGTCAAATTAGGTCAAAATACATATTATTAGAACTGCAAAGACAAGGACAATCTAATGAAGCTAAAATAAACACTATCACCATTTATGACCAAGTTATTTAGTTAAAATCACTTTTCCTATATATGTCCAATGGAGAGGTCAAGGCTCGTACCTGACATTAGGACATCGATATAAAAAATACCGGAACACATTTTTGAGAACTCGGTGGGCCCATTATGTGGCATGAGTTTTAATCGGATAAGTTCACCCTGTTTAGACTTAAACTTTTTTGAGGTCAGGTCACTTGACCTCTGCTGGTGACCTGCCCTGAAATGACATTACCTTAAAATATTGACAAAGTTGTAAACATGATCACAGAAGAGGTATACCAAGTACGGCGGCGCTGCACGCCGCCGTTTTTATGCTGTTTTAATAAAACCCGAGGGGGGCGGGTACCCGCCTCGTCAATGCGCATGTTAACATGCGCTACGCTGGGGGCGAAATTCGCATTCCTCTCCTGGTTTTCCCCAAATAATGCAGAAAAATGTAACTTACAAAATCTTACCTCTGACACATTTCACGGATCTAACCACATTTTTTTAGGTCAGGTCATGTCTGGCCAAGCAGTTATTCAAGTTCAAGCGGGATGAGTGGCTTAGTGGATAGCATCGATATCTCCTAAGCCACCGGTCCCGGGTTAAAGTCCCAGATAAGCCTCTGAATAAGTCGATCTAATCCCCGAATTCCTTTCCAACAGGTTGAGAGTTGGCGACGCCATATAACCCTGGCAGTTCGTGTGTCGTTAAACCCCAACAATTGTCAAACTAAGTAGTTCTGTGAAGCCCTTTGCTGCATACCGCGCCGGTCCCTATAAATAATCCATAATGAAGCTTCCGTTGTGGCCTGCAGACTGCGGCAGCACTGAGCGCCCCGACTTTGGCGGCCTGAACATGGCGTGCTAGGTAGCCACTCTTTAAAGGAATGGACCACTTTGACAAAATCCCAAAAGAACAATTTAAGAACAGGAGTGGTCTGAAAACCAGGAAACTACATTTTCCCCACTTCAATACGCTAAAAACCGAAAAAAATCTCCCCTTTTCTTACAATATGTGACGTCATCAAAATAGCACTTGAAATAATCAGTGAAGTCCCAAACATTGATCATAGACTCGCTATTAAGGTCCATTCACAATGTTTCCGCATGACAAAAATCGCATGCAACACAAGAAGCGCTGGTGCAAAAACTGAACGACAGATGTCGTTACGGCGTCCTTTTTTATTCGGTGGTGGAAAGATTATGCGTATGCCTGATGTAAAAGAAACAACTCTGATTACAAAATCGTGGTTGGATTTTGACAAAAATGATTGATACTTGTTTTGGTAAGTACAGGGGAGGGAGGATGTGATGTGTGTTGCTACCATTGGGCTAATTCGGCCCTGGGACGCCCAACAATGGATGTACTCGCCTGAACGTTCTCGGTCGACGGGAAGCTGGATGATGGTTCACTCGCTAGCATGGTATTTTCAGCGAGTGGGCGAGACGCAGGGCTTACGACCAATCAGATTGCTGCAACCATATGCAGAGTACTGCAGCCATACGGAAGGTATTCTTTCAGGGTTTGAAATAAGGCCATAAGCCCCTTTACTTTGAGCTTTAAAGCAGGCGGAACTTTAATGCCGAGAGCTTTGGGTGAAATTGAATATGCCAATAGTGGTTTCGCAACATGCTCTACAAAACTGCTATCTCAGTTCAAAAGCCATGATGAAAGTGGGCACCCCCTTTAATAGTTTCCCCGACTTTAGCAGCCGTAACACGGCGTGCCGGGCTTCCGCTGGGCCCTTTACTGGTTTCTCCGACTTTAGCAGTCGTAACACGGCGTGCCCTGCAGCCGTTGTTTATTGGCGGCCACTGGTGGCGGGAGTATCCCATACACCGCGCAGCCCCATACAGCCAATCGATCGACACCGTGGGAGCCACAGCGCCACTGATGGAGGCTGAATAGACGGCTGATCGCCGCTCAAGTGATCACGGCGCACTGCCCCGCTAGCGCTCCTACTGCTTCTTAGTGCACACAAAAAACAAACTTCTGATTAGGTTTTCTTCTAGGAAGTAAGGGAGTTCCCGGAAAGTCTCACACTCCTCTGATTAAATGGAGTGTCCACTTTAATAATGTTTTGTGAGCTGAAATAGCAGTTTTGTACAGTAAGTCGAGAAGCCACTATTGACATATCTGACTTCACCCAAAGCTCTCTGTATTAGATATCTGCACAGTTTAATATTCAAAATGAAGGCGTTAAGGTTCTTACTCAAACCGGGAATGAATCCGTTTTTATCCGGCTGCAACAATTAGATTGGTATAAATCCTACTGCTGCGCAGATCACGCGAGAAATGTGAGCAATGGCTACGCTCATTCGCGAGCCTGGAACCGCCCATTGGTACCTAGAGCAAGGAGGTGAGGGAAGCTCGTAGCAAGCACTGCCGTCAACACGCGGCGCAATAAGCGAGGAAAACGTCTCGAGGGGAATCGACGATTGAATGATATCCTCTGCTGGTGACAGGTGATCCCGTCATCCGCAGTCCCGCCCAAGACCTCAGTGAGGCTCAGCGTCGGAGCTGGGAGGGCGGAACCGGAAAGTCAAAAGCGTCGATATAAATCTTCTCTTGGGTGGTAAAGATGAGGGACAGAGTGACGGTGATTAAGAGGCTAAAACAGCGCATGCAAGTGTAAAAAGATATTGATACATGCGTTTCCCGTAATTTGTGCCTTTGGTAAAACCTGGTGACTGTGAATATTGTGACTGTGAATACAGTTATTTCTAGACGTGATAAAACTCGCGGTTTTACACATGTCTGTACGTAACAGCATGGAATATGATACTAGCCGCGGGCGTTGATATGCTCCACATAATCAACTCGCTTCCTTATGAATTGAAACTTTTGCTCAGCGTATGGCGTGGTCAGATTGGTTGGCTTTATCGTCATTTGAGTCAGTTATAGTGAAATCAGTGCGATCAAATACCCTCAAAAGCATCTGTGAGCGAATTAAAATGGCCATCAGCAAGGCAATTTGACAAAAACCTGGGCTCAAACTCGAAGTTTTTGTTTGTGTTTGTTTGAGCCGGTCAACCAAAAGCCTTCTATAGTTAATTACAAATCAACGTTTCATCAGTAAAGCTTTTGGCTAGAAACGCCCATAACTAATGTGTAGTTGTGGCATTTTTATGACATCTGTGAACCATAATTGGTCGCAAAACTGGTATCGAAAGTCAATATTTTGTGGGTTTGTTTAAACCAAGGTGATAATTACACCCCCCTCTGGAACCGATCGAGCACTTGGTGCCTCCACACTGGCCTCTAACGGTTCCAAAACACCCCAGTCCCCCCTGAAATTGGGCTTCCCACCAAACCCCACGCACAAAATGCACCCTCCCCTGCAATTTGATTTGCATCTGATTATTTTGTATGGACGCTACATTTTTATATTTCGTATTATATGTGTGAAATGCATGGAATTATCAATCCCCCAAAAAAAGCAAGTGGTCTATGCTCACTTTTGTACATTTGTTTAATCAGTTCTTCTGCCTACTTTGTACATTTTTGTAAAGAGCGGAAAAGGTATGCCACAAACATAATGAGAAGAGAAAAGATATTGGTGATCATATTCTGCCAGAGATGTATTGAGATTTATCGTTTTGAAATAGCCAAAATTCAGTCAGCCGTTTCAGACTTCAGTGCATGGTCACGACTTCACTGCTTTCACTGTACTAATAACATCTTTTCCTCGATCAATTCTGCAACTTTTCTCAAAATCTTGTGGTCGGATCATCTCAGATCAGGTCACCAGTGCAGGTCAAGTAATCTCACCTCCAAAAATGTTAAAGATATAGCATAAGTAAGAACAAAGTTAGTCTATCCAATTGAAACTCATATCACATAATGGGCCCACCGAGTGCCACTTAATATATTCCGGGACTTCTCATATCGATGACCTAGGGTCAGATACGGATCATGCCCCCCCCATTGTAAATGCATGGGAAAACGCAAATTGGGCGCAAATATCTATTTGTGTGGATGCAGTTTACAATGTCTTCATATTCTCCAAATCGAAGTATTCTAGGCCCCTTTTCAGGTTCATGTTGCGGGTTTGGACCTGTGACCTCTGACAGGTCATCTGGGGCTACTTAAGCAGGTTGTCAGACTTGAGTCATTAACGTCGCAGGAAATTATAAATCATTTTGATTTCGAGTTGCTAAGATGTTCCCTGGTCTCTCCCCTCGAATCCGGAAATGTAAAAAACACTGAAGATTATATATTCGGGCACAGCCCTTCATCAGCATCGTGGAGTAAATATCAATAATTCTCAGTCCAAGTATAGCCAGACCTCGAATTGAGCTTCACACAAAAATGCCTTTTAGAATGAATCGTTAAAAATAAGATTGGATGTCGTGACAACAACGATATTGGTACCTCTAACCTAAAAGCAATGCCGACAATACGACAAACCTAGACCAGTATTTGTGACAGAGTTTTTATTATATCAGCCAAACACTAGCTTTTGATTAACAATGAAAAACTCGCTGAAGTACCTTAATCGATTATTTGAATATTTCTGTTCTTCTTATTTACTTTTTTCCGTCGACTGCAGCTAAAATGCTAACCAAAAACTACCTATTTAGCACCAGTAGACGTGATACTAGATCGGTGTAAAGACTGCATAATTTCCCCTTTAACATGATGTTATATTTTTACAATAAAGCCTCCCTCGAATTATTTAGTTAAGATTGTACCTAGTGGTCAAGGTAAACTTTTTTGGAATTGATAAACCCATTTTCCACAGCCTGCTCCTCTGGCCCAACGTTAAGCGTCGAAAGAGTATACGCGTGGCTGCAAAAACATTATAAATTTTAGACAGCATTATAAATATAAAATTTAAACTACCTATTTAAATTACCTGTTTTAAATATAAAACAAAAACTACCTATTTAGCACTAGTAGACGTGATACTAGATCGGTGTAAAGACTGCATAATTTCCCCTTTAACATGATGTTATATTTTTACAATAAAAGCCTCCCTCGAATTATTTAGTTAAGATTGTACCTAGTGGTCAAGGTAAACTTTTTTGGAATTGATAAACCCATTTTCCACAGCCTGCTCCTCTGGCCCAACGTTAAGCGTCGAAAGAGTATACGCGTGGCTGCAAAAACATTATAAATTTTAGACAACATTATAAATATAAAATTTATAATGTTTTTCTTGCAGCCACACGTATACTCTTTCGACGCTTAACGTTGGGCCAGAGGAGCAGGCTGTGGAAAATGGGTTTATCAATTCCAAAAAGTTTACCTTGACCGCTAGGTACAATCTTAACTAAATAATTCGAGGGAGGCTTTTATTGTAAAAATATAGCATCATGTTAAAGGGGAAATTATGCAGTCCTTACACCGATCTAGTATCACGTCTACTAGTGCTAAATAGGTAGTTTTGGTTAGCATTTTAGCTGCAGTCGACGGAAAAAAGTAAATAAGAAGAACAGAAATATTAAAATAACCGATTAAGGTACTTCAGCGAGTTTTTTATTCTTAATCAAAAGCTAGTGTTTGGCTGATATAATAAAAAGTCTGTCACAAATACTGGTCTAGGTTTGTCGTATTGTAGGCATTGCTTTTAGGTTAGAGGTACCAATATCGTTGTTGTCACGACATCCAATCTTATTTTTAACGATTCATTCTAAAAGGCATTTTTGTGTGAAGCTCAATTCGAGGTCTGGCTATACTAGGACTGAGAATTATTGATATTTACTCCACGATTCTGATGAAGGTCTGTGCCCGAATATATAATCTTCAGTGTTTTTTACATTTCCGGATTCGAGGGGAGAGGCCAGGGAACATCTTAACAACTCATCATCATGCTCCTCGCCGCAGCACTTCAAAACTTATCATTTTGATTTCATTACGTTTGGATTATTATTGCGAGTCGAGTGACAGACTATGGACTATGCTAGACCAGACGTTATGGACTATGCTAGACCAGATGTACCTGAGCAAAGGCTCGGCCATTTTATATTTTTACCTAGTATAGTCATATTATACATCATTCGATTTGTTGTAACGCTGAAAGCGAGTGGTGCCAAAACTTGCTTCTAATTAACCGTGACAGACGCTAGAGGCTAGAAACTCTTCTCTAACATGTCATCTGTGACTTGTCATGGCCTCAATATTGACCTGAGCCCAAAGCCCAATCCGGGGGGGGTGTTTGAAAACCCCCACCAGGGCGGAGGTGGCTCGGAGGCCCACTGCGGCGGGTGTTAAGCTATCATCGAATCTGAAGCGGGCGCTTTCTGTTCGGATCTGTCCCGGTGGTTCTGTCATTACCCCGGTGAGAGCATCTGGAGATGACAGATCTGACAGTAGCGGTCGCGCCCTGATCGCTGAGTAATGCGCCCCTGAGCCGGATCGACACCGGCCAGCTCTGTAATGTGTGGTCTGTTTACACTACCGGGTGTGAAATATGCTACCCGACCGCAGCTGGAGGCTTAACGATGGTGCCGCGCCGGTGTATGAGGTCAGGGAGCAGGGGATTTGACGACGGTACCGCGCTGTTATCTGACGTCAGACAGCAGAGGGTTTAACGATGGTCCTGCTCTGTTATCTGACGTCAGACAGCAGGGAATTTAACGATGGTACCGTGTTGCTATCTGACGTCAGACAGCGGGGGTTTAAACGATGGTACCGCATCGGTATCTGAGATCAGACAGCAGGGGATTTAACGACGGTACCGCGCTGTTATCTGACGTCAGACAGCGGGGGTTTAAACGACGGTACCGCGCTGTTATCTGACGTCAGACAGCGGAGGTTTAAACGATGGTACCGCATCGGTATCTGAGGTCAGACAGGAAGGGATTTGACGACGGTACCGCGCTGCGATCTGACGTCAGACAGCAGGGAATTTAACGATGGTACCTCGCCGGTGTATGAGGTCAGAGAGCAGGGATCTAAGGATGGTACCGCGTCGGTATCTGACGTCAGACAGCCGGCATGGAGAGGAGACAGCGCCAGATGCGAGAATTGGCCGCCTGAGCTTCAGGGGCGGGGAAGCAGCCTGGAGAGGAGATAGCGCTAGACATGGTAACTGGCCGTCTGAGCTTCAGGGGCGGAGCAAGCAGTCGGGGGAGGAGACAGTGCTAGTGCTATATCAACGGTCGTTGTGGGCTGTTGGATCGGTGAATAGTGCCTACTGGAGCGTGCGGTGTTTTAGTGAAGTGTTGATGCTGTTAATGATGCTGCTACTCCGTTCTGGTGGAGTGCTGGTATTGTTGATGAGACTGGTGCTCCGTTCTGGTGGAGAGCTGGTACCGATGATGAGGCTGGTGCTCCGTTCTGGTATAGTGCTGGTGCCGTTGATGAGGCTGGTGCTCCGTTCTGGTAGTGTGCTGGTGCCGTTGATGAGACTGGTGCTCCGTTCTGGTGGAGTGCTGGTACTGTTGATGAGGCTGGTGCTCCGTTCTGGTGTGGTACTGGTGCCGTTGATGAGGCTGGTCCGGCAGGGGCCACGTCCGTCACACGCTCCGCGAACGTCGGCCTTCGCAACCGCAGTCGCAGCCGACGCATCAATCACGCCGCGTTACACGCCATTATTGTGTAGTTAGCTGGAGCGCCGCGCGGGTCGTCGTCTCCGATTATGTCAGCCTGTTCTCAGCCGTCCTGTGTTCTTCAGTCGACTTGTGTTCTGTAGTGATAGCTCAAGGCTGTTATTAATGGGAGGTTTCAGAACTCCCATAAAATGTATCTTTCTTGGTATTAATATTTGTTTCATTGAGACGCAGAATACTGTCCATGCCAGGAGGGTCTGCATAGATATTACTAGTTTGTTAAGTTCTGTTTGTTATTGCCAAATGGGCGCAGCGCCCGCGAGGTCCCTCCCTACATATGGGTAATATTTCACATATGAGCGACACGCCCCGGCCCGACCGTCACGCCAACGAAAAGCTTATATCTCAGAAATGGTGCAACGTAACTTGACGGGATCTTCACCATTTTACAGCCTTATCAATTCAATTACTGACTGAACACATCAGGAATGGTTGGTGTCCTGGCAAAGCTCCTGACATGTGCAAAATCAGGGGCATGTCAAATCATACAATTTCCGTCACTTATTACGTCATACCTCGGTTTTTACTAATCTGAATAGGCCCAAACATGGTGTGCAGAGAGCAAAAAAGTTGTGGGTTAAGAGATGTAGGTCAGTTCCTTCATAAGCCAAAAGGCTCGCGCACGGACATACGAGAAAGGGGTGAACAGATATCACCCCTACGCTATAATTTACTATGAACCCCACGGTGATCAAATTTACAACATATAATAT
This sequence comes from Lepas anatifera, assembly GCA_034440635.1. NCBI lineage: Eukaryota > Metazoa > Arthropoda > Thecostraca > Lepadidae > Lepas > Lepas anatifera. The sequence continues at coordinate 1,083,608 of JAOTON010001528.1, read as the reverse complement.
GTACAACATATAATATAATATGTCGTCATATGTCCAGTGCAGCCGAACTGTGCGGACGTAATTTCTTTGCTCTTGAAAAAGGTTTAGATGTCGCTAAATATTAGTCATTAGCTAATAATAAAGGAAGCGCCTTGTACATGAAGAAGTGCTGGATTCAAATAAGTTATTTTTTCAGTTCGGTCATGTGAATTTCGTGTCGTTTAAAAGCTTTAAAGTTTGGGTAATTTTGTGAATTTTCATATCCTTTCATATTTTCTGCGACAAAATATCTGCTTGAATTTTCTCTCAAGAACACGTGTTTTTTTACTGGACCCCTCAGTGAACAGAACCAATGTGCCGTGCATTAATAACATAAGCCGTGGAAGAACTGAAAGAACAGGAACCAGCAGCAAGAGCAAAACATGTACAAGTGATAACTAACAATCGACCAGTGTGTGCGTACCGAGAACGATTAAGAGCCGAAAAACGACCCAGGTCATTAACGATTCCCAAACGACATGTCACGACATCAGCGCAAACCCAGTCACCAGCCGACGAAACAAGAAATGCGACACTCCCAGATGTGACAGCCAACAGCACAAGAACGAAAAGAGAGACCAGCCGAAAAAGAACGAGAATTATTCATCATCACCGTCATCGTCACGCCTTGTTTGCTGTTTTCCATGTTTTTTTCACCGGATCCCTTCATCAAGTCCCACTACCTCACCCCATGGGTTGAGCGCGGCGCCTGTGGCGACCCTCCCCGTGGGTAATCCTTGTCCTTCCCCATCAACCATCGTATCCTTATCCTTATCCTACCGTGTGTTTTTGCTTAAGTTGTCATTTATGTCCCTCATCTTCATTACGACCGGCTTTAGAATAGCCACATGAATAGTGGAGATGCCGTGTAAGTCAAATAATAAATAATATATTCGGGTTGATCTAAGAACAAGATAGCATTGCTTACATTTTACGTCCTACGCCACGAACACGTGCGCAACCCTTTTGGATACGTCAGAAATTTAGCTTTTTAGACCTGCGAAACAGCTTCGGCGCTGTCCATGCCATGCAGAAAATGGAAATACCGCGTTTTTAGGGGCCTACCGCTTAAAAGGCTCGTCCATTTCAA